>WAAB01025893.1:0-40676 GCA_013389865.1 Piaya cayana
AAGAGAAATCAGAACAGCAGGACTATGATCTAGGGAATTACCCTAGGAAATTTATTTATTTAGCAAGTTCTCATGAAAGACACTTCTATGCATTTGAAGGACAAGAAGGTGATTTGTAACAGTCAGCACAGATTTACAAAATTGCACTTCAGCAGCATGATTACCTACTATGATGAAAAAAATATCTCTGTGAACCATGGGACAGCAGATAATGGCACTTGCTTTCAGCTTCTAAAGACTTCTATCAGTCTCACCTGTAAGGTAAGTTACACTGACTGGGACTGAATGAGTGGTCTATGAAGTGGCTAGACTGGCTGGGCTTTCACGGTTAACAGTTCAAATCCTAATTGTCAGTCTTAAAATTTTTTAGTGACTAGCATATTTTAGGGTTTGATAGTGTTAGATATCATCACCTATGAGCTGGATGACTGGAGATACTGACCCCCCTAGCAGTATGTGTATGGTACTGGGTGGCAGTAGGAGAGGCCAACACCCCAAATTGTAAGGCTGACGCCACTGCAGTGTGGGAGAAAGGGTCAAAAGGAAAGCTCAGGAGGTTAATCAGGGCCAAAGGGAACTTCTGGACCTGGGATAGAATACCCTTAGGCCACAGTACAGGCTAGAGACTTGGTAGGCTAGAAAGTAGCCTTGTAGTGGAGGCAAAAAGAAAAAGACAATGGCCTGACCAGTCTGTAGTTCATAAGATCTACTAGGTTTCAGTATAAGTTTTATACAATTTTATACACATTGTACTGAATTTTGCATATGAGACAGATTGACTTCATGTTCTGTAAGTTTTCCAAAATGCAGAACTAGCATCAAATTAAAAAAATGCTCATCTTCCTGTAAAATTACTTTATAGTAAGTTTGTATTTTAAAATACAGTGCATAAACATAAATGAAAAAAATAGGTGGAGTCAGCTAGAATTTGTAAACCAGCAAGTTCCTGTCCCACAGAAGTGGTGGGGCAGGAAAAATAAGGATTAAAAAAATACAGGTTCTCCTTATTTTAGTTGATAGTACAGTATAAGACTTCTCGGAATTCAGGTCTAGATGATGTTCGGATATCTATGCTTGTCTTTAGGAAACACATCTTAACATGAAAATAAAATGGATGAAGAGACTTCACAGGAGAAAGCTGAGAAACTGCAAAGAAAACAAATAACCAAAATGCAAAGCATAGGTTTTCAGTTCTTAACAATTCAAAAAGATTTTTAAGTGTGCCCTGCTATGAAGTCCCTGTGCCTTCCAATTTTTTACAAACCTGGTGATTTGGATCTTGGACACTATCTACATTTGAATCAGTTCATCTGACCAGATAAACCGGCAGAGCTCCAATAAAGCAATAGAATCAAATGACTTTAGAGCCACTGGAGACATTGTCTCATACTGTGACAATCAAAAAATGATTGGGTTTTTTTTCCAAATTGCCTTTGAAGGCTGAACCATGCCACACTTTAAGACTACTTTTTCAGAACACTTAGCTAATATCATTTGCTCAAGCAGTGACTGCACTACATGGAAGCCTGCTGACAGCCTGTACTGTGCAGGGGCTTCAGCCATGGGGAGATGATAGAGATCCTTCTCACCCTCCCCGACAGTGGCTGGCTGGAGCAAAGTCTGCCCATCGGCAGATGCCAGCAGAGGAGAACAGAGAGGTGAGGTCTGATGGATTCTGTCAGGCGTGACCAGCCGTCCCATTTCCTCCCTCATTGCTCTGTGGGTAATGGCTGGGCCATGTGGTATTTCATACCCCACGTGGTAAGGCTGGAGTGCACTGTGGCATGGTGGTGCAGCTACAGGAGGCCAAAGTGGGAGAAGAAGAGAAGAACAAGCTGCTTTTGCCCAGAGCACCCTTTCTAGAAACCTGAGCCTGAAGCAATCACTTGAGATCCTGGTATTCCCATTTCCAGCTCATTTCCCATGTGGGAAGACCACTCTCTGCCAACAACTGGTGACTACTGAAAGATTCACCAGGGCCCTCTCCTCCTGAGCCTCTGAATGCCAATTTTCTGGCTCAGTGAGAGCAGCAATTAGCAGACAGCAATTAGATCAAGCATTGCCTCCTGCAGCTTCAGCTCTCAAGACTCAAGAGGCAGCCATTTGACCAAAAGCTGATCTTTCCCAGAGCATCAGCTATGGAATTTGGATATTTCTCCTCAATAAGCCCAGCAAATTTTTTTTTTTCACTCATACCATAGGAGTTCTGTAGCTTCTCAAGAGGTGCTCATATTTAACTTACCTGGAGGAAAATCCCGTGTTCTTCCTTTTAGGAACAACATAAAAAACCTGCAACTTTTAAATGCAAACACACTCCCACATATAAATCACTCTAAAACAGACGCAGGTCTTGGAAACCTTCAGAAAGACTCCTAAAGACAGAAGTTTCACGCAGCTAAAGACAGGCTATTCCAGCATAAATCCACCCATCCAACTGATGGGCAGCAGTAGAAGCTCTCCTCAGAAGTCCCATTTCTTTCAGTTTACTTATATATCATTTAATATGTATTTAGACAAATCACATTATTTTAATCTTCAATTACTCATGTAAATTCTTATTCATGTAGTCAAACAGTCATTTTGACAAAAACAAAGTTTGCAGTCCAGGACAAACACTGAATATTTCAGAATCGGAATCAACCCGAGCAAAAGCATGAAAACAGTTGAGGAAGCACTGCAATCTCCTCACTGCATGTTCAGAACAAGAGTTAATAGAAAAGCAGCTAGAAACAATCTCCAAGCACCAGTTATGAGCAAGTTCATAAGGCATCAGAATTCCAATGTTGTCAGGCAGCTGCTGCCGGAGAAGCTCCACCTGTGAAACACACTGCTCATCTCACAGGAGGTCAAGCTTTCACCAGGCAACCACATTTTCAGTTGGTGTATGTCCTGGTCCTCAGAGACTCTACTTCCAAGACTCAGGTCTACACAGTCAACATCATGTTTGCTGTATGACATTTTGCCCACTCTTGCCTCAGGCCTGTTTATCTCTCCTCTCCTTTCTTACCCAAGGAACCAGACCAAATGTCTTCTCAGTAATGAGACTTTTGAGAGCTTACTTTCAAACGACTAATAAAATTCAAACCAAGTCTTCCTGATTTGCTTCTTTGGTACAGTATTCCCCTTTCAACTCCTGCCAAAGCTTCCTTCCCAAGGCAGGCAAAAGCTTCTTCCAAACTATGTTTTTCCCATATATTAGTAAAGCATTACTCCCAGGTCTGTACTTGCAGTAGGTTTTCTTTTCACTGACCGCTTGGTAATTAAATACAGATTTCTAGCCAAGCACTGCTGCTAGCTTAATTTTTAGTTTTGCCACTTTGGGAGTTCAAATTCACAGAGGGTACACCATGCCTTCTGCATAACACACACAGTACACTACAACTAAAACTTAAGCAATAATAGTATATATAATTAGCAATCTCTCATATTAACGCATCGTAGAATTAGCAAACAATGTGTAATCTGAGAATTTTTTTGTCTGGTTCTTTTCACAGCCTAGGTGTTAAAATTAAATGCACCAGTGTTTTTTGTTTTGTAAGTATTATTATAGTTAATGATGATTATTGTAGATAATTTTTTTAGGTTCCCATTTTCTAGCTTAGGGGGTATCACTTTAATTCTAAAGTGTTAATTGCTTCTTCTCTAACTTTGAAAATCAGATTAGATACATTTAAAATGATGTTTCTTATATTGTCTAACTATGTAGATTTATATGATAACTTAAAGTCTGATAAGCAATGAGTGGCATAAGATTGTATAATAAAGCAATCACAGGAGTTGACATTTCAGAATGAATTAAATTGAGCCTTGCTTCAAAAGAGACAGACAAAAAATATGTACGGTTACATGCTGGGGACCAAAGTGCTGGGGGAAACATTTAGGCCTAAGGAGTCATTACTTAACTTACATGCAGTGCCCTCATTTTCTCTGCATGACTGGACAGGCACATTCTCTATGTGTTATTTTGGGAGGAAGAATAAAGGAAATAAATGGTCAAATACTAGGATCTGCCTAGAATGAGATTGAATCACTAAGGACTTCTGTGATGGGATTTGGATTACAGACTTTTTTCTGACACAGTCCTCTGTGTTCTTCTGCACAGGCATGGATAAGGGAATAATAAGGTAAGAGTAACCCCAATGCAGTAGGTGCAGTTTTGTCTAGAAAAAAAAATTGAATTTTCCTTACAGGTGGGGCAAAGCAGAAGAAACTCTTTTGCCTTCAGATTTTAAGGCAGCTTCTAAACCAAAATTGGAAATTGAATTATGCATAAGAACTCTGCACAGAACTCTGCCCTTTCAGCACATACAAAAGGCAACCAAGGAGTGAAATGAGTGTTTTTAGGGAAGGATGATATCCCTGTGGACTGTTAGGCAGCATGCAATTTTGCAGGATGGAAAGCTGTATGCTGATTATCTTTTTAAAAGAAGTCACCCTAGTATACATTCTTAGATGTTAACTCAGGACTGTCATGCTGCAGCAGCAAGATGGTAGGACAAAAAAGGGGGAAATGTACAGTCTGAAGCATGCTAGGAAATACATCAGCTTGAACTACAGTTCTTGCACATAGAAAACATTCTCTTACAGCCTCTAAAGATTATAGCAGGGAATCTAAATAGGTCTGGGCAGTACAATGACACTAGGGAATCACCACTCCAGACACTCTACCCAGGCACCTTCGTCTCCCAGTGAAAGACAGATCCCCTTCCTACTCAACTCAGGGCTTCAGAGAAAGCTGGCTCTGATTACAAGTCCCTTCCACAGAATGGTTTGGGCTGGAAGAGACCTTAAAGGTCACCTAGATCCAAGTGCCCTGCCATGAGCAGGAACACCATCCACTAGATAGGTTGCTCAAAGCCTCAGTCTCATGAATTAGTCTATAGCTTAGTAAAAGCATGTGATTATGAGGGCAGACTGGTGATTGCATAAGAATACAGTCGCAGTATACAGCCTTCCTGGAATACATATGAGAGGGACTTAGAAAATCTGCATTATGATGGCAGAGGGAGGGCTGGGCTGTGGCATGCCTTATATATATGATCTACTTTTTAGCAAGTGAAAAAGAAATATAGATACATATGTCAAGCCAATGCACATTTAAGAGCAGCTGAGTCACGGTCTGAAAAGCAGAGCTGTGATCTACTTGTTTTAGTTATACAATCCATATTTTATGACTGAATTGTGATCAAACAGGATTACAACCATTGTTCTTTCAGATTTTGCATCTGAATGGTAGACACTGCTGTATCATCAGAGAGCTGAACCACAATACAAGACACGTCCCTTTCCTGGCTACACAGCATGAACAGCTATCTGAAATAAAGAGCCTTAGGTGAAAATAGAGGGTGAAGATCCTTTGCTCTGGAACAAGATCATCCTGAGTTAGCAAGCAGACCTCCCACGGGAACCAAGAGATGAGATTCACCTTTGCTTTTAGAAGATAATTCATGACATTTCCTACACTCCTTTTCTCTGCTGAAGTCCTGTGAATGGTTGGAATAATTTAGAAAAGGGCCTGGAAGGCATTGCTGAACTACAGAAGAATCCATATGCTCTCCATTTGCTCTAACTGAAGCAGAAATTAATGAAGTATAACAAATGCATCAGAACAACAAATTAAAAAAATAAAACCCCACATTAATTCAGAGAAATCACCAAAGTTAAAAGAAAACAAAAAAATTTAAAAAACTACAATCAACAAAATGTCTTTTCTAAGTCTGAAAGAGTTTAAAAACTTCTATGCTGCTATCCTTAGTTAAACAGAGTTTTGAGGTGTGACTTCCTTTTTTTCTCAAAGGCAAATGCTAACACAATGTTTTGTCAGAGCAAACACTAGCTCTAATAGCTCAGATTTGCTAGTGAGAGACTGGCTAGCAATTTTATTCTTGACTTCTGCACATTGTGTCCTCTTAGTCTGGGCTGTTAGCAAAACTCTGCTTCTGCTCCCTTAAGCTATGTCTTTGATTTATTCTGCTTTCTTCCTTTGTAGATCTCTTGCTCTGTCCTATGTAAGGTCCATCTCCCTCTATGCAGCCCTGCTGTCCATTGTGGTCAAATGATCACCCATCCTCCTTCCAAAATCCATCCTGGTGACACAAGGCACTGCAACCAGGCCAGGACTAGCACCAGGCACCTGTCTCCCACCCTAGCCTCTTTCCAACATAAAACACTGAACAGTGAGCAAATACAGACTGTTCTCCATCATCCCAAATAGATTGTGAGCAACCAAAAGATAAAAGATTTCTAGCAGACAACCAAGAACTCAGAAGTAAACGTTACCTAGACAGGGATAAACCTCAACCCTTAAATCACTTAATGCCTTCCCTGAGGTCAGAGATCTACTGTGGACTAAGGACCTGAAATTCAGTCTGCTTCAAGGCATGAAGGCAAGGAGGGGCACTGCAGGCAGTACTCAACTTTTTATTGTGCTCTTTCATCTTTAGCAATCCTTGTTTCTTGTCTGACACATCTCTGTTATAGACTGTGGTGCTTTTAATACCAGGGATTCATGCAGGATTCTTCAGTGTCAAACCCACAATGACAAGGAGTTCTAACTCTCTTTCTACCCCACTCCCCCATCAAACTCTCTTAACAGTATCAGCTAAACAAAGCTGCATAAATCCAACATAAACTGTTTTGCTGTAATTCAGCTTGGAAGTCTTTATTATTAGTATGCTTTCATACTCCTCTAACTCAGCCAAGCAGCAAGTGGTATCTGGTAATAAAATGGCGCTTTTTTTGTGAGGTTCTTATACAATATATCTGCATTACCAAGAGCAAAAACAGTTGTACCCCTTCTTTTGGCAAATGATCAGCTAGGCAAGATATTTAGACTAACCAAGCAATGTATACTAACACGGCATGCTCAAGAGTATTCATAGTCATGCAAATATCTTTGGCCCATTGACTGAATTTCCACAAGTGCACAATTAGTTTCTCCTCTATAAATTTTAATAAGCACAGGGCAAAACATCTATGCTTTAGCTGTTAGCTTTCTCCTCATGTCATTATTACAGAAAAAAAACATTTGGAATTTGTCAGCTTTCTCTGTATATATTCAGAAGAAAACTGTTCTTGATATTCAGCAACTTCCTTTTTTAATTCATTGTTATAATCGAAAACATGTATTTGTTGCTCCTCAGATTTCCTCACAAGACTTGAGAAGAGGAAATTTTGCTTGGCAGTTGTCATACTTCAGGGTGTTTTTCATAAGCAAATCACTCACCATTCATCAGCTTTATGTGGATCTACTAAAAAAAAGGAAGTGTTTGCTCCACTTTTCATCAACACACAGATGTAACCTCATTATAGTCCAAGGATGAGCAACTCTAGATGCATAAACTCATAACCAATTAGCATTACAGGGACATCTTCAGTGCTTCAAAAATACAATTTGGGCAAGTACCTAGGGAAAACTTCCCCATGGTTATTAATTAGTGTGGGTAATTAAGACTATTAATCTTACTGACTTTTCTCTACTAATTTACAACAATTTACTTGGGAATAAATAACTATGATCTTTTGGACAACTCATCTTCCAGCCTTGAACAAGAAATTCCTTTTCAGAAGAACAGTTAAGCATGGAAAGTATATTCTCTATGTCTAGTTCAAACCACAAGTAGCAGAGGGAAACAAAGCCCAGCACAAGGGTCTGAATCAAAAGACAACTGAAGTCATTTAAATCACATCTATAGCAAGTTGGTAGGACAATCTTCACTGCCCTCACATACATGCTTGTCCCCTCAGCTGATCTCAGGATGGAAAAAAGTAGCAGGTAACAAGGTTGAAAGAAGCGTTACTGACTTTTGTTGGAGTGAAGGGGAATATGTGTAAGTATACTATAATATGTCTTTAGGTCTGCTGCTGCTGCTCTGGTATGAAGTTCCTGGTATTATAGCAATGATTGCCACAGAGCTCTGCTGGAAGTTTTCCAAGAAGCCTGCTACTGGCTTGGTTTATATATCTAAAAGACTATCAAAACACTTAAAGGTAAAATTCTTTCTACCATTTGCACTTAGTGAAAAACTCATATCTGATTTGTTATTTTTTTTCTTACAAGTCTTGGACATCTGTAATGCTTAGCACCTTTCAGAGGCACACAAAGCACTATCTGTTACAGCCAGCTGTTTCCTTCCTACACCTTCCCAAGAGAGTCCTGAATGGAGATTTTATTAGCTGGCTCAAAAATGCAATAGGCCAGGTGTGGAGAGAATATGACAGCAGACACTCACTAATTTAGAGAAACAAACAAATAAGAAAAAAATAATTGGTGATGATGCAGACTTCTGAAGTATATTGCTGCTACTGTAGAGGCACAAATGCTGGCACAGAAATACATGTAGCTGCGGTTCTATCATTCACTAAAAAACAACCATGAAATGAATTTACACGTAGAATTTACAGGTAGAACCTGATCATCCAGACTGACAGTTTCATAGCTGTTTTGACTATTTCAAATATATTCTCCACAATACTGCCCAAGTCCATTTAGAGATATAGTTCACTCCAGAGGTCACATAGATAAAGATCTGGATTTTTTTTCTCTACACAGTTATTAATTACTAAACTGGAAGTTTCACAACAACAGAAAACCATACTTCTGGGCTGCTACAAAATCTTGGATGTGATATGAGATGTTTCAAGCTGACAAAACCACACGAACTATTTCATAATAACACAGTTGTGGGGGCACAGAGGAATTCTAGGTTCAAGGATGACTTTAGTGTAGATGCAGCTAATCTGCTCATACAGTCTGCTTGTGACTTAGTGGGTGAGGGATTAGTCCGTCTTATTCAAAGCTGTAGATGTACCATGTATATGCATCTGCCAGCAGAGTGGATGATGATTACTCACTTGCAGATATTCTCAGTGCTTTCCAGACACATATTAAGCCCGAGCTCCATCTCTTTGGGTTTACTCTGAAAAGCACCTGAAGTTTTGAAATAGAATCCAAATAGCCCTCAGGTTATCTAATTTTCTTTTCAAGGTGTTTCAGAGCAATACTTAGGCCACCTCTTAAGAGACCATTTTTGACTCAATGGCCCATAATGGTTTCTTCAAAGCAAGACATAGTCTATCAGTCAACTTCTGTTTAGTTCACAGATCATTGATACAATGGAATTTAACAGCTGCTCAGGAGCTATTATAGCCTTTCATGTCGATCTAGTTGTCAAAGGTGTACAACAAATGTCAAAAATGTTCAAGAAGAATTTTAATTGATATTTACTGACCATACACAAGAAGTAAGCTCTTATTCCAAAGCTTTTTTTTCCAAAGGTTACAGTCAAAATACCTTGCAACCTGGGAATTAGAGCTGCCAGATCAAACTGGTCAACACAGTAAACATCAGATATATTCTTAGGCTGTAGAGCTTAGCAGCACGTTTACTCAATAAATTCCTGCTCTCCACTTCACTCTCATAAAATAAAACTAGCTAAACTTCAAAAAGAAGTTAAAAAGGGAAAATGTTTTATTAAGGCTTCACATCTAGTTTACTGGAAGTCTGGTTTTTACAATCAATACTTAAATTGCTATCCTCAAAATGTCATGAAAGTATGACGTTTCAAGAGCTAAGGAAGTTGGTTAAATAAACAATCTTTATAGACAGAAAAACAGTTTGTGAGTCCGGATATATCATTCAAAACATGAAATATAAATACATGCATATAGTAAATACTGGGAGAGAGAAAATCCTTATGAGTCAAATGAAAATAGAAAGTCATCCCTGAAGATTTCAAATTGTGGCCCTGAAGTTCAGGCCTTGGAAATCATCTAAATTCATAGACCTCTATATTATGTAAAGAATATACTTTTTTAACCATCCAAGATCTAATTTTGCATATTAATTCAAACTTCTTCAGAGCATGCCTCTTGCCGAGCAGCCGAGCAAACTCCTCCACTCTGAACTAAGCAGCCACATTACCACATGCCCAGATTTCTCTGCCCATTTCCATCTGCAGATAGGAAACTCCCTCTGTTCTCAGCTGTGGTTTTGCAGGTCTATCTTGCCACCATCTAGGACAAAGGAGGATCACACAGGTTCTTCTTGTCACTAGTGCACAGAAAATAAGCACTACAGGTGCTAGGCAGACTGGAGAGGACCATGAGGATAGGTCACTGTGAAAAAGGTGAGGGAGTGATGCAGTCCCAAGAAAATGTTCTGACTAATTGACAAACACCAGGTGATACTGAAGACACCTCACACAATGACAAAACTATGACAGGAAAACCAAGGTCTGTAAGTTCCTGCTCAATGCCAGTAGGTCAGAAGTGTATAAGAAAGAGGAGCAAAGAGAAAGGCTGAAATATGAAAACATGAGACAACCATCTACTGTCTTTTATAGCATTCGGGTAAAGTGCAGGCATGCAATTTCATTCTCTCAGACAGAGGATGGCAATACATACTAAGCTACTAGACAGTAGGATGTGATAGCATCCAGCCCCCTCTTCTAGTAGATGCCGGTTAAAGTAAGAGTGGTCTTGATCAAGAGTTCTAAACTAAAATTTAGGAAATGCGACTTGGTGGTTTGCATTGCTTGCTTGCAGAGGTATGTGGCACAGAAGAGCTGGGACATAAGGATTGACTACTTCTTCTGAGGTTTCCACTTGCTAGTAAAATGTGGTCAAATGCCCTGCATGCCAACATAAGGTCAGTCAAAAATACTCAGTTGACTCTGTGCACCTTGCTTGGAAGAGAGTAACCTTGCCTATTCATATATCCAGGCAACCACCAGATAACTCTAGAATATAAATTCAGTGGTAAGGAGAGAATATTAAATATTTTAATTGACAATATAGACAGCAAGGTCAAGTGCAACTTTAGCAAGTTTGCAGATGACAAAGTTGAGTGGTGCAGCTGTCACACTAGAAGGATGGAGGGACCTAGACAAGCTGGAGAAGTTGGTCTGCATGAACCACATGAGGTTCAATAAGGTCAAGTGCAAGGTCAGGGCAATCCACAGGTTCGTTACAGGATGGGGGACATGATTGAAAGCAACCCTTTGGAGAAGGACTTCAGGGTGGTGATTGAGAAGCTCAACATGAGCCAGTAATGCATGCTCACAGCTCAGAAGGCCAACCATATCCTGGGTTGCATTAAAAGAAGCATGGCCAGCAGGTTGAGGGAGGTGATTCTGCCCCTCTATTCTGCTTTCCTGAGATGCCACCTGGAATACTGTGTCCAGTTTGGGAATCCTCAACATAAGAAGGATATGGGACTACTGAAATGGGTCCAGAGGAGGGCCACAAAGATGATCAGAAGGCTGGAGCACCACTGCTATGAGGACAAGCTGAGAGAGTTGGGGTTACTCAGCCTGGAAAAGAGAAGGCTCCAAGGAGATCTTATAGCAACCTATAAGATCTGAAGGGGGCCTACAAGAAAGCTGAGGACGGACTTTTTACAAGGGCATGTAGTGATTAGGTAAGGGGAAATGGCTTTCAGTTGGAAGGGGGAAGATTTAGACTAGACATTAGGAAGTAATTCTTCATAAGAAAGGTGGTGAGGCACTGGCACGGGTTGCCTAGGGAAGGTGTGGCTGCCCCATCCCTGAAGGTGTTCAAGGCCAAGTCGGATGGGGCCTTGAGCAGCCTGATCTAGTGGGAGATGTCCCTGCTCATGGCATGGCGGTTGGAACTAGATGATTTTCATAGTCCCTTCATACCCAAACCATTCTATCACAGAATCACAGAATCACAGAATCACCGGGTTGGAAGAGACCCACTGGATCATCGAGTCCAACCACTCCCACAAAACACTAAACCATGTCCCTCAGGACCTCGTCCACCCGTAACTTAAACACCTCCAGGGAAGGCGAATCAACCACCTCCCTGGGCAGCATATTCCAGTGCCTAATGACCCTTTCCGTAAAAAACTTCCTCCTAATCTCTAACCTAAACCTCCCCTGGCGGAGCTTGAGGCCATTCCCCCTTGTCCTGTCCCCTGACACCTGGGAGAAGAGGCCAGCTCCCTCCTCTCTACAACCTCCCTTCAGGTATTTGTAGAGAGCAATGAGGTCTCCCCTCAGCCTCCTCTTCTCCAGGCTAAACAACCCCAGCTCTCTCAGCCGCTCCTCATAAGGCCTGTTCTCGAGCCCCTTCACCAGTTTCGTTGCTCTTCTCTGGACACTCTCCAGAGCGTCAACATCCTTCTTGTGCTGAGGGGCCCAGAACTGGACACAGTATTCAAGGAGCGGTCTCACCAGTGCCGAGTACAGAGGGAGAATAACCTCCCTGGACCTGCTGGTCACACCGTTTCTGATGCTTAATTTTCAGGTATTTCGGTTGCTTTTTTAATTTAGCCCTCAGTTTCTTTGTGAAGAAAAAAAAATACTGGAAATTCAAATAATTGCTGGGAGATAGCACCTCTTGCAGAGAAAATAAAGATTAATTCAGTAGCTAGGCCAATTAGGAGGGAACTGCAAGATCACTCAGAATTGCCATGAAGAGAACTTACTCTCCATAGAAGTAAATGAATTTGAGGTACAAGACAAAGGAAAGGGAAAAAACTATAATTAGAAAGGCCAGATACAGGAAGGCATTATCTGTTCTCAATACAAAAGAGTAATGGATAAAGTTTAACAAAGATAAATTCGTAAAGACAAAATTTTTCTAGTTTCAAGGTCTGATTATCACTCAAATTTTGGGGAAAAACTGAGATGAAGTATCTAAATGGCTCTTTATGACTAGGAAAGCACTTCAACCCACTTTAAATTTTGTCACTTTAAAATAATAAAATATTACCTATGAAAAAAAATCAGCAGGTTTCTACAAAAAGTTTCCAACGCTTTTGTTGAAGTAGTTTGCCATGGATGTATTGAACGTATCACAAAACTGTTGATCTATATTAATTGACCTGGTTTTCTTTCTAAGGTGAGAAAACCTGTGAAATTTTACATGTACGCTTTTTTTTTTCTTCTGTGTTGTCACATGTCTATTATTCTAGGAGGTAAGCCTCATAAAACAGAAATTCACGTCTTCAGAACAAGCTGAGCTCCCACTTTTTGACTTGATAGCTCTTATTGTAGATCAACTTTTTTATCCCTGCAAAATTAATAGCATGCTCTCATTGTCCCATGTTTGCATCTCATTTTATCTTAAAGGAGTGACTGATTGGGAGGAATCCAGGGCTTCCATGCAAGCCCTTTGTTCTGCATTAGCTGCTACACTCAGCAGGCAGGAAACAGCCTTGATTAAGTTATTGGTATTCCTTAGAGCTTTACTGCTGCCTAGGCTTACTTTGCACTCCTGTAACCCTGATCAGGTACAGCTGAACAACAGAAAATAGTTCTGGCTGTTATATGTCTTTAAGAGATAATGATTTTCTTAGGAGCATAGAACAGCAGCGCATATTTCACTTGAGCACCAAAGATTTGGCCTCATTCTTTATTACACCATTCTACCAGAAACAGCAGAGGGGATCTGCAGGTCTCTGATGCACAGGCAGAAACCCTCAACAGGACACTGAGTCTTAAACTCTCACAGTTTACACGTTTGTCGCTCCCTTTTTAACTTGCTTTCAGTTTTCAGAGGTTCCTACCAACTGAAGATATTTCATTAAGGTTTTATAGCATGAATCAGTACTCAAATGTATAAAACTTGGTCTGGAGAAGACAAGGCAGCAACAAGAGCAAGTTTCTCCTTGAACAGACAGAGACAGCACTAGGCATTATGAACTACAAAGATGCAACTGGACGTAGTGTCTATGCAGCTGCCTAGGACAGACTGCGATTTGTAAAGCTGACTTTCCAAAACTCTACCCTTCTCCCATAAGGATTCCCCAACCAACTTAGATATATATATAGCTAATTTATTTTACTTCTGCATCATTGTGGGCAACATGGCCTAGGACCATTGTAAACACAAGCATATGCAACTAAGGAAGAGAAATTTTAAATAAAGAAGCAAGTAAAGAAGTGCTCACTGTTCTGATACAAGAATATAATAAAAAATTAGTTTTATCTCTCTACATTATTTACATGCCTAGCTCACAGAGAACTTAAGTTTAATGATTCTGTGATTCTATGGTTAATCACTAAAACAAGCAAATACAGTAGTTCAATGAACTAGATGAGTAACTGCACGCACTTTTATGCAGTACTGCATTTAACTAGTTTGAAAATAAAAATCTAAAATTATTTCCAAAATACCTTTACTTTTTTCCTTATTATTTTCCTTTTTAAACACAGAAAATAATGAAAAAAATTATTTAAACTCCAAATACATTCAAGGCAATATCTAATTCTGGGGCAGAGGGTAGGGTTTAGAAACCATTAACTGTGAAAAATACATTGTTAGGATTCCCTGCAGTACTTTTCAAAAGACTTTTCCAATATGTCATTAGGCTCATTATTTCTTAAACACTACAGATATGAGCATCAGCATAATACTACCACTCATACTTCATCTTTTTTTCTGTCTATTCCTTCTTTAAAGTTGTTATTCTCTCCAAAGCAAAATTCTCATACTAAAAAAAATGCTTCTCTCTTGTCAGCAAAGCACTATCATTCTTCAAATCTCTCCATATAACCTACATTTCACTAACATTGACAGTGGTGCTCTAAATGCTGTCAGTATTGCACCCTATCTTACAATTTTACTCTTATCTTATGTATCATATTCCTGTAAAATCAGATTCCAAATAGCTTCAGGCTTAGAGTTGCCTCTCTGCTTTTCTTTACCTTGAGTCATTCAAAGGGCCAAGTGTTTCCCACTCTGACTAGTTCATTTGTAGGAGCTATGGCACAGCTTTACAGCAGCTAGAACAGCAGTTGAGGTTGCTTTACCCATGAACAGGAATCATCTGAGCGTATAATATTCCAGCTCCACATTTTCCATTCCAATGGACTGCATCACTGGCATAGGACTAGTTACATAGCATTCGGAAAGCAGATTAAGGTTAGCTTCTGTTGTGCATTTCCAGATGATTATCTTGACAAGACTGTGCTGCTGCTTTAATTTACCATGATTTTGGTAAGATAACATTAAAAAAAGATGAAGCAACTTTTAATTATGTGATCTATCTGGACTTCTGTAAAGCCATTGACACGACCCTCCGGAACATCCTTTCCTCTGAATTAGAGAGAGATAATTTTGATGGGTGGACTGTTTGATGGATAAGAAATTGGTTGAAAGGTTGTATTCAGAGAGCAGTGGTCAATAGCTTGATGTCCAGATGGAGATCTGTGACAAGTGGTGTACCTCAGGGGTCCATACTGGGACCAGTGCTGATTAATATATCTTCATCAATGATACAGACAGTGAGATTGAGTGCACCATCTGCAAGTTTGCAGATGACATCAAGCTGAGTGGTGCAGCTGCTACACCGGAAGGACAGGATGTCATCCAGAGGGACCTGGACCAGCTGGAAAAGTGGGCCTGTGTGAACATCATGAGGCTCAGCAAGGCAAAGTGCAAGGTCGTACACCTGGGTCAGCGCAATTCGCAGCTTCAATACAGATGGGTGATTGAGAGCTGTCCTGCAAAGAAGGACTTGGGGTACTGATTGGTGAGAAGCTTGACATGAGATGGCAAGGCAAGGCTGAGGGAAGTGATTCTACCCCTCTATTCCTCTCTTATTAGACTGGATTTGGAGTACTGTGACCAGTTCTGGAATCCTCAACATAAGAAAGATATGGAACTGTTGGAACAGGTCCAGAGGAGGGCTACAAAGATTGTCAGGGCTGGAGCACCTCCCATATCAGGACAGGCTGAGAAAGTTGGGCTTGTTCAGCCTGGAAAAGAGAAGGCTCCAAGGAGATCTTACAGCGACCTTCCAGCACCTGAAGGGGCTACAGGAAAGCTGAGGAGGACCTTTTCACAAAGGCTTGCAGTGGTAGGTCTAGGGAGAATGGCTATAAATTGGGGAGGGTCAGATTTAGACTAAACACAAGGACTAAATTCTTTACAATGAGGGTGGTAAGGACCTGGAACAGGCCGCCCAGGGAAGTTGTGGATGCACCATCCCTGGAAGTGTTCAGTGCCAGGTAGTATGGGGCCTTGGGCAGCCCGATGTGGTGGAAGGTGTCCCTGCCCATAGCAGGAGGGTTGACACTGTGTGATCTTTAAGGTCCCTTCCAACCTGAACCATTCTATGATTCTAATTATGAATCTCACATATATGAAAATGTCCTTAAAATTATACAATAAACTGAAAATTAAAAAAATATAATCCTAATGTCCCAACAGCAAAGGATCTAAGCATGACAAATGAACTGAGACTGTGAAAAATAAGATGCTCATTGATATATGGGGAGTGCATATTAACTTTACAACAGCAAAATACGGCAAAGCCTACTCATTCAAGACACTTAATATAAAATGGGTATCTTCCGACAAAAAAATGATAAAATTAAATTTTGATGTTTAATGCAATAAAATGTTAGGTTTCTTAATGAATGAAGTAAAACCTTTCTTCGGTACTAATTATGTGAACTTAATGGAACCTCTCCCTGTCAAAATATTAAACCAAACTCACCCCAGGAGCCCTGACTCTCTGAAACTTCTCTCTCTACTGCTTTTGAAGTATCAGTACATTGCATTAAGCCTTCTAATTGACATTTTTTTAAATACAGAAAGCCTTCATAAACATAAAATGAGCCAATTTAAAACCTTGATGGTCTTTGCATTGAAGTGTTGATGAGATAAAAGGCATAACTGAAATACTAAAGGCATAGTTTTTTTAAAAAGGTACCTCTAAGAAACTATTCAAATCATTTTTTGAACAGTGATTTTCTATTTCCAAGAAGAAAAGCCATTTTATACAGGCTTAATGTTTCCATAAGTCAAAGTATCACAAGGGCCTCAGTCTGATTTTGTAGCAAAATAGCCATGTTCAGCTGAGACACAGGAGAGAGCAAAGACATCTTTTAATCACAGTGCAGTGTTCTTGTCATTACAATATGGAGACTTTCTGGTTCGTTGTAAGTGGCAATAGCCACATCGCTTAGAACATATCCTGGCAGAAGAACCAGAGTTCTCCGGTGCACAAGTGAAGCTTCTGTTCCTCTTCTGTGGCCTTAACCAGGTGTCTGCTGGAGGGACTTACATGGGGAGAGAGACTGATGCTCTCACATCAGTGTTGCTTGGAGTTAGTTTTGCATCCTGAGATGACCCCGGGCCAAAAAGCTATGAGCATTGTGTGATACTGAGCTAGCACAAGAAAAAACGAGAACCAAAATCTGGTTTATACTTTTCATAAATTGGAATTTGGAAGAAAGAATCCAGTGTTTGACATTAAAGGAAAAAACCACACCTAAGTGCAAATTGAAAATTAAAGGCCATAATTTCTTTCCATTAAAAAGTGCAGCAGAGGAACTTAAAAATCCAAGAAAGATAATCGGAATGTGCTCTTTGAAAAGCAGCTGGAACAGTGTGCACAGCTGTGAGGACATCTACCTCAAAGCACCTGGGCAGTGCAACACACCAGCAGCCATTGCCAGACAAGCAGACAATACATTCAAAATTTCCAGCTCTGTGTTCAGCTCATACTCTACCTCACAGCAGAAGAGATTTAAAGCCTCAGCCCTCACAAACTGCAAGCTCTGAATTCCAAATCTATCCACAGCCATGCTCTAACCAAGATTATCTACCTTGTTATAGCTAAGTACATACCAGTAAATCTCAAGTGTGAAAACAGTAGGGTATCTTGGAAGCTGGTTCAAAAATACAAACTTGTTATCATTTTCCTACAGAACCCAACACCTGTAAGGAATGCTTTAAGAAGTGTCTAAAAAAATGGATCAATATTTGAAGCTCAATATGCCCTTGGGAAAGTCTTGCTTTCCTGTATTCGTCTGCCCTTTTTGATCATGTAAGCAAAGCTTCATTTCTACAACATGGAAGCTTCAGGTCGTTGCTGCGTTGGGGAGCCATGAATCTGCAAAGCAATTTTAATAGAAATACTATAGCATAGCATAGAGGTAAGAAAAAAAGCTAATCAACACACCACATCCAAGATGAAAAGTTGCAGACCCTAAAAGAGAAAGCGAGTCAAGGAAGTTATGGTTTAATATTCTCTTTGATCTGTGTATGACTTTGCCACTTAATTTGCTTGAGCTTGAAAAAAGTGGACAAGGAAGGAAGGTTTTATGAGAGAAATCGTTTCACAGCAATCCAACTTCATTTGACACTTCTGAAAAAGCAGTACCTTATATACTGTAAATCGCTCCCTCTTTTTAGACTTCCCCCTGCCTCAGTTTGACAGGAAGTGAAAAAAGCATCTATTATATTCATATGACCCTTGAAGTACTTAAACTATCATGTTTTACAGGAGATATGTCTTACTAAAGATGAGAACATATTGTATATGATTACTACTTAAAAACTTACGACTGCAAAAATTGCACTTAAAATCAGCTCTGTATTTAGGAGCTTTGAACCAGATAACAGATGCAAGATGGACTGATACAGAATGGTAACGTGGACTTCTTGAAACATACTGCAAACGTTGCATAATAGGTCTGGATTGTACATAATGCTTACCAGAGGATTTCAATACTGTATTGAGCAAAAAACCCAGAAAGTATCCTCACAAATAACCTGCAGATCAGGAGGGTCTGGTTTTCTGCCCATGAAAGCACCGGGGTGACCGCATCTTATTGCTTGCACCCAAGTCTGTGCACACCGCTTTGAGATTGATAGAGAAATTTGAGAATGAGATCAGGGTCCCTCCAGCTTCTCTAGCAGGCCACTTCCTTGCACACAGACTGTGATAGTAGCCATCTTTCTCACTGCTTCACCATTTCCCTTGAGCACTGGTCAGCACCACAAACAAGGTTGTTTTTCTACCCTGGAAACTGAGAAGTCACCCTGGGCAGAATGCTTGTGCTTTCTCCTAACTGGTTTCCTTCCTTGGCTGACTTATTCCTCAAGGCAGGTGGGATGAATGAGGTATAATACAGGAACTGGCCACCATATAGTTGTGGGGAAGTCCACTCTGACACACGTTGGTACACATTGTGTATGAACAGTCCCCAATACATTACAGAAGCAATAACTAACTTTGAGGCTGGGGTACTCCGTTCTGTTTTATTATACATCACTAGCCTGTTTTTCTCAACCGTTCCTTCAAATGTCCTTTCTATAGCCTAATGCCAGCACAAATGTTACTATGAACTTCAGGGAGGTTTGATTTGATCCCCAGCCATCCTTGATCCCCTTTCCTTCTTCAGCTTTCCAGATAAAGAGTGCATCATGTGGCGTATTGTGTGCAGTTTTTTTCAGAGGAGCCTGTAAAAGCTGGTCCCATGGTCCCATTAAAAGTCCCAGGGTACCTCTTGATAGAAGAGAATAAAGACTTTTTTTGTGTGCTTTCTTCAGCCAAGTGCTCGCCTTCCAGGGCAGTGTATTAAGTACCTTTCAGCTGTGTTCTATCTGAGGAAGCTGAATGCTTTTTTTTTTTTGGTGTGTGTGTGTGTATTGTATAATGAAGGCCACTATATACATCTAAGCTATTAATTCAAAGACAAACAAGCACTCATTTGATGGAAAGATGTGAGTGAGGTAGAAATGAGTTAATAAATGCGAAAATGAATCTTCTAAGGGTAATGTGCTACTGTCAAGTAGCAAAACAGCTAAAGCACAGTTCTGACATCTCCTCAGGACGCATGATATTCTCATAAAATGTGGGCAGGGGAGAAACATTTGATGTCTGGCCCTACCATTTATATTTTTAGAAGACTACACAACAATACCCTGACACCCCCTGAGGTATTTAATGGTTCAACAGTCCTATAGAGCTAGGTTCTGCCTCTTTTCTAAGGCACGCAAATCCACAAACCTTCACTGACCTGTAGTATCGGTATGTTCCTGCCTGCAGCCCTTTTTTTTCTGCTGTGTTATAAAGCCTGATGAGACTGCTTATTGAATTTCTTCCTTTCAACTTCAAAGATACTAGCCATGCTCTCCAATTATTTAATAGATTCTGCTACAGTGGAGATCACTGGTTCATTTTCACTAAAGATATCTAGTCATTGTAAAGAGCAATTATATATAATAACAGCCTAGCAGTCCTCAAACACTCTTTTATCAAATACACAGTCCAGTGATTACCAAAATGGGCAATGATCTGATATTGATAATAAAACTTAATATCTTTAGTGTTTTACCAAAATACCAGTTGCTTTGCTTTGCAGACCCTGGCACTCAAAATGCAGTGGGAATGTTTGGACTGCCTTTTGCTTTAACTGTTATATTTATTTCATGATCATACTTCTTAAGCCTTGCAGAAACACATCTCTGATTTTTTTTTTTTTTTATTTTTGCTGCTTGCAGTGTGTCTGGAGGAATGACACAGGGAGATGGTAGACGCTGACTTCTGAAGCCAGCTCTGTCACCAGGCAGCCTCAAGCAAGATGTTTTGTATCAGTCTTCCCATCGGTAAAACTTTCATATTTAAGTGTGCACAGGGATCGAAGATCGATTTGTTAATGGCTGTGCATTAGCCCTATGCACAGCCTTTTGAACATATAATATGACCTAAAAATACTAACCTTTTTTGCCCTTATTCACAGATTACTTTCCAGATCTACAGATCAAAGTATTCTTTTTCTAAAACTTTCCCTGAAATAAAAATTCAGTGATAGCTACTTATTAAGCTTTGTCTCTCAAAATCTCTGAGGTGACAAGTCCTCTGCTTGAAGTAAAAACTTTTCCTAACCATTTCTTTTACAATTGTGATTCAAATAGAAGCAAAATTAGAATAGTGATGTTCACAGGGCTTGCTCGACCTTGAAGTCTAAGTTGTGAAAAGCAAAATGAGAGCATTCACCTTCTCCAGACTGGTTTTTACTCCAGACAGCTGATGAAGGCTTCAGTGATGAAGATAATCACAATCTTGAGTAGGTTTTATTCCCCAATGGACAGAAGACAGGATATGTGAACCAGGTCTCTGCTCTAGAAAGCTATTCTGTCCCATGTGCAATTTTCATGCACTTCGAATAATCCCTACTTTATGTAGAAAACATGATCCTCTACCTTTTATGCTCTGTCCTTTCTTATCTCTAGGGTTACACTAGATACAAGTTTCCCCTTTCTTTTTTCTTCCTTAAAAATCAGATACAGGCAGACTGTGACCACTTGTCTGCTGTATAGGATATAAGCATGGCTCCCACTGGAACATGAATTGCAGCCATCACAGATCCTGCCCACAGCATGTGCATAGGCGAGTCCTAGAGGCCACATACTATAAGGATGACATAGTTGTGGATGACATAAATTTATGTAGGGCATTTCAACAGCCTAGAGCATGTACCATTAATTCCTTGGATATGGATGCCTCTCTTCAGAATTACTCTGGAAGCCTTAAGGAAACAAGCTGACAAGTAAGGCACTAAGTACACATACGTACACATGTTAGCATGGAATAAGAGTGAGAGCTCTCCTGAGAGAGCATGGGTGCATTTATTCTGCCACATTAGTTCAAATTTTGCACTCAGACCAAAACCTCACACAGTCTGCAAGACAAGTTATCCTCTGGCTTTAGAGTGAAACAGGTCAAATCTTTCATAAGGCCAGGTAACCTAGGCATAGTGTGGGGGCCCCGACTTGCACTATTCTGCTTGTAATCCCAGCAGAGGTGTAGAGGGGGATTCAAGAACACAAGTTGTCTCTAAAATCTTTGTAAAAAATTCAATCCCACAGATCAAGCAGACTATAGGTATAACCAGCAGATACCAAACCCTGTGAGGGGGCACTGCATGGATCCACGGTCAGGGTTTCTGATAGTTCAGGAACCCTGCAGTGCTACCAGAAAAAAGCACTTTTAGCTGCCATTTCAGTTCTGTCACCCCTACTTTCAGCAGAATAACTGGCCTGGTTTACCTATTACTATTGACTGCTCCAGCTCTGCCTTTTAGTTGCAATTCATATACTGCAAAAGCTAGAGCCTGCAGCTAACAGATAGAGCAAATCATTCAGCATTAACCAGCATAATCTGTGCTGGTTTTCATGGAGCCTGCTGACCACTCCTCCCCAGTCATGCACAAGCTCTCAGCGGGCGTGGCAGAGCACATGTGGAGCAGCCACAACAGCCCTGAGGGCAGCTGAGGGTGGAAAGGAATTTTACTTGTCTGCGTGGTCTCTGTACTTGATATTCTAACTCTCCATCCATTTTTTTTCCCTCACATCAGGCACCTATGAGGCTTTTTTTTTTTTTTTTTTTTTTTATACACTATCTGAAATCTGTTTTCATCTAGCATTCGAAACATGACTGTAAATGGTTTATTGTTGTCATACTTCTAGATTACTTTAACTTTAGGAGCACTGCCTTTCTCCCCTTTATTTTTCCTGGCAATGCACACTGCTTCTCTTCCCTGCAAGTTGAAAGATGCATAGACTGCTAGTTGTCAGTATGTGCAAGTAGCCATTTAGAAGCAGATATTTTTTGTCAGCATTTTTATTTGTGAAGCTTCTATGACAGATTTGGAAATTGAAGCTCTTGATTTATCTCCAGGCTGAAAACTAGACAGAGGCAAGGACACTGTAAGCCTTAGGAATGAAATTACAAACATGTCATTACCTCCTTTAATCTGCTCTTGTTTCTGTGAAATTGCTCTAGACAACCCAAAAAATCCATGTGCTTTAACAACAAAAAAAATCCTCTTTTCAAGCTATTTTCCACCCATATTATTTGAGGCTAGTCACTGTTCACTTGTGTAAAAAAACGAAGGCTAGTAAATATATTGCTTTTTAACATGTGTAGGGAGCTCAGCCAACAGACTCAACCAAAATACAAAACAGTCATGTCTAAAAACACCTCCCAGCCTTTTTCTTCTCTCACACTTTTTTTTTTTTAATCTTGTTTGGCTCACAGGAGAAAACTGTTTGATAGTGAGTCATGCTAGTACTCAGTTCAGGACACATTTAGCATAATATAACATCACATCTGGCACATCGAAACCATGACTGACAGACTCTGCAAAGATTCATGTGATGGGAGTAGAAGGGGTTATTGCAAAGCAGAAGTGAGAGGCATCGAAGGAGCTATAGTGAAAACGTGGCAAAAAGCCACGTTTGCTTGCTTGAACATTTCTAGTAGGTTTGGGGTTTTTCTCCATTGAACTATGTACCTACATAGAAATACTACACGTATTATTTTGTGTTGTTACCCATGTGACAACATCAGTGGACAACTGAAAACAATCTACTACAATGAGAAAGGTTTCAGTGAGTTTACAAATGGTTTTATTAAATATAACCCCTTTCCTGAGCCAGCCCCTAAGTTGGTGCTGGCACTAGCAGGAGCCAGTGGAAAAATGCAGTTGCCTGAGCTGGGCATATAAAACATCTCTCTCACTGGGTTGGTTTGTTTCCAGCATGAGAAGTCCTCTGGTCACCCTTAAGCTGTTCACCACCAAGATGGGCATCCAATGCCAAGAAAACAGATGACCTTATTCTTCCTACATCTTTCTGAAATTCAGAACCAGTGACAGATCTCATTTAGTGTAAAAAATCAGAGAGATAAAAGTAGCAATAATGCCTTCGTAGATAGGCATTCACAAAGAATTTACCTGCTGTGGAGAAGAACTCAATTTGCTTCAGATCTGGGAGAAAGCCACTCAACCTACAGCAGTTAAGGCCCATTTCTTCCAGCACCCATGCAACTACAACATAGCTAAACCAGAATAAATTATGGGAGGAGGAGTATGTATTCTGCCTCTTTTTTCAGGTTATTTTACTTTGCAGAACAAGGGGTTATGTTCCTAGCTGTTAATCTTAAGACTTATTCTTATCGTCATTGACCCAGTAAAGTTGTAGTCTTATTTTTTCAAGATGCAGCAGTGGTGAGAAACAAACTCTGAAGCAAAAGTGAATGTCTCTGCAGCCATATCACTTTATAGGAGAGCACTCATGCCAGAGATGAAAAATGCTGACACTGGGGACCATACAACCTCATTACCTGTCCTGGCACATAAGCCATCTGACCTGATTTCTGGAATAGGTTCAGGTAAAAGGTTCCAGTACTAAGCCCAAATGAATAGCTGATTTATGACAGGCTGAAGTAATTTGGCAAAGCTCCAGAGAAGGGTAGAAGTTCAGGCGTATCCCTTTTGTAAGCATCTCCTGCTGTCTGACATTCCACATTGATTTTATATACCACTGATTTCAGTGGGCTGGGTATCCACATCCTAGACACCCAGATCCACCCACGCAGATTTAATGCAGAGCACTGAACTCTACTTCGGCAGGTAGGCACTAAAGGTTAGATATCAAACCACATAACTTTAATCCTTAAACCTGCCTACCAGTCCACCCCTTTGTGCTCAGATTCCTCTCTGTGGCATGAAACTGCTACCCACAGTTGATCAAAGGGTGAAAATAAAAGCAGTAATCTCAGACAAAATTTGGATGCTGCACTGAACTTGGTTTTTTTTTATAGTCACTGCCATGCTGCTCAGCTGCTGTTGTCTGTCTTCAGATGTGCTATCAGAGAGAGCTGGAAGTGGGGCAAAAGCCCATTAGTCAAGAAGGCAGAGAGTAAAAAGAAACTGAAAGCCAACAACCCCCCGCCAAGATCCAGTAATGATGTAAAAGCAAAAAATACCAGGAGAGAGGTCAGGCTCTTCATGTTGTAGAAAGCTATAGCAAACAGCATTTAAAAAAGAGTGAACTGTGGGCAGATATAAGAAATAAACAACTGCTTCTCCTCCCCTTTTCTTTCTCTTCTCTCCCATACCTGCTCGAGTCAATGAAAAGGGCAACAGCTGAGGTCAGTGGCAGCCAGGTGCCAGACAACACCAGAGCAAGGCAAAGCCATGCATCCTGATCAGAGAAGCCAATCAATCAAGGAAGGAAAACATGGACAAAGTCTGTGTGAAGGGAAAGGAGGACTGGACATTACCAGAGAAAAGAAATGATGCCCAAATTATGAATGCTCTTCCTTTAAAAAATTTCATTCCTATCATTAGGTCATGCTTCCTTTGGGAATTGAAATCTGTGATGGAATTATCGGGGAAAAAAAGAACTGTCAATCAATGTTAAAAAATGCAAAATGTCAGCAGTAAATTACTGTTTTAATATTTCACTTATGGCATAAATACTCTTTGTTGCACAATCTGCACAGTTTTGCATATTAACCATGTAGCATTTTACTACGGGCACATAATTTCAACATTTATGTGGTATTTCATATTATTTGGGAATAGGTAAATTAAAAATGTTACAGAAAGTCCATTTTGGAGGAGGACTTTTGAGATAAATACATCAGACTAGTTTCAGTGCTCAGTGCTAAAATTAGATCTTCATCTACTTAAATGCATGTGTTCTGAGTGCAGCAGAACTGTTCTCATGTCAGTGAGATGAGAATCAAGTCTGCAGTGCAGAAAGATTACTTAATCTGAGATTTTTTTTGTTCTAAAACTTGTGATTGACAGACTAACTTATTACTTTTCCTTTTTTTCTTAACTTTAAGAATATCTAATGAAATTAATCATAGCCTGGAGGAGACAGTTTGAAACCTGCTAAGAATTATATATGTCAGTGTAAGCTTTACAACTCACTTGGGCTAATTTGCTACTGGCAAATATATCACTGTCATACACTTCTGTAAACTTTGCATTTGCAATTTTTGAACTAACCATACAAGCTGAACCACTAGTTTTAATATCTGAGAGTCTGATAGAAGTGTTGATGCAAAGTTTCTACCTCAGCAATAGCTCCAGTAAAGACATATTGCTACACTCTCTTGTCTTCTAGTAATATTTGTTGTTTACTCCATATCAGAGACACAGACAGAATAGGAAAAAGTAGTTTGTCTATTCCTAAATAAATCAAAGAATAGCTAGAGAGAAAACCTAGAGATAGTATGTACAGGAAGTCATACTGTGTGCCACTGGGTTGTATGTTGGTATCAGGCAATATCTTAAAATTGTTAATGTTGTTATTAATTAACTCACATATTAATCCATCTTTCTTGGATGGACAAAGGAGATTTCATTTTGCTATATCCAGACTATCCAAACCTTTTATAACAGCAGCAAAAGTGAGAGGAAAGTCTCTAGTAGTTTTTGCCACTTCAATACTCGACACTACTGTCAGTTCCCTGTAAGTTATTGATTTCTATTTGAAACGAATAGCAGGAATAATGTCTGTGCTATTAAAACTCCTGTGCTAAAGAAAAGCCTTAATTAGGACCTCCTATTCTCTTGAGTCAAGATATTGACACATCTGACTGTCATACAATCTGTTTCCAAAATTGGTTTGCTTTACATTGCTGAAAATGCAGTAGATATTACAGCAGAAGATGAGGAGGAGAGGCATATTTTTTCCACTTTTCAGGATTCAGGTACACATGCTTATTTCCAGATTAGGTACTGCCGTTCAAGCTCTGTCAGATATCTGTATTGGGATTATTAGGAAATTCAGTGGATCCTGCTGAATTCAGTTTGTTTTTACATCAGTGGTTTTCACAGATATTTGCTTTCCCACTACCAACTTAACAGAAGTGCAAATCTAATGGGATTTATAATGGGAGCTAAGCTAACATAATAGTATGAGGTAGAGGCTAATTTTTAATATGACAATCTCAAAATACTTTTAAAGGAGTACCATAAGTATTACCTTTATTTTCTAGATGGAAAACATGGAATGGATAGCAAACTTGTTCAAAAGCTCCTGGAACAGTGATATCTAGGTATCCTGATACTTAATTTTCTTTAAAGGTCTTTGAGGAAGAAAACACCCCCTAAAATAACTCCTCCCTTCAAAAAAAATTGTGTTGAAAACAAAATGTATTTGCACACATAGACAGAGAAGGACTCAGAAACAGAAGGATTTTTTTCATAGACTAGGTAGGGCTGGAAGGGACCTTGAAGATCATGAAGTTCCCCCTGCTATAGGCAGGGACATCCCACTGGATCAGGTTACTCAAGGCCCCATCCAACCTGGCCTTAATCACCTCCAGGGATGGAGCATCCACAACTTCCGTTGGCAAAGATGACTAAGGCTTTTTGAAGATGACTAGGGGTTTGCGTAAATATATTTAGAGGTACCAGTATATATTTCTCAAATACATTTTGAGACTAGACTACATAGATATCTATATTCTGTATCCACACTGCCATGGGTTAAGAAGAGGCACAGGTGCATTAGTAAGTGAGGCAATTCATGGCCTCATTTATCACAGCTCATGTCCCATCTGAGGTTCTGTTTTGCAGTATATGTTTTGTCTGGGTGAATAGACCTTCTAATTCATTACAGTAGGAAGTGATGAGAAACACAGGTAAACCCAGATTGTATTTCTGTTTAAAGAAAGAAAGAAAAACTTTGCATACCATTTAAGCCCTTTTCTCTTACCAGTCTTGGCTTTCTGAATATCAGATCTCTTCTAAAGAATGTTGCCTGGTACTAATATATTTAGGAAAGTACAGGGAGTATCAAGGAGCTAAAGGATGACCTCAGGATATTTTTTTTCTGCTTTTATTAGATTTTTTTATCAGTTCATGGGAAAGGGAAAGTTTCTGGGTGAGAAATGATTTGCAAATGGACATTTTGCATGGTAGTCTTACAGAGACAGTTTTGATTTCAGTTTAAAGCCTGGTTCTCCACTAGCAAAATGCTGCTGTAATCCTCTACCGGCCAGATGTTAGATAAGTCCCATCATACAAGATTTAGTTGGTTCTTGATTCCAGCTCTGTACCAGCAAATGAGTTAGTTTTCACAGCAAACTGAGCATTCAAGTAGCTGTTTGGCCAGCAAGGAGCCAAGTGAGTTAGTCACACTGTACTGGGCTCTGCATTCTTTATACATCAGTCATTTGCATTTCTTGGGGCTTAGCACAGCTACTGAAAGCAGCTTTGCCAAGTGAATTTTCTGAGGACATTTAATTCCTAGACCTTTTCCTGCAGTCCCACATAACAAATTCTTCTCAGAAATACCTGCTCATGGTTTTCTCTGTGATATTTGCCAAATCCTCCTTTCTGTCACAAAAAAAGAAAAAAAGTGTCTGCTTTCCTGTGACTCTCAGTAAATATATAAGCCAGAGAAAACAAGTAAACAAGCAAATACCCAGGTCATCCTTTATTTTCAGGTTGGTGGGTTTTGTTTTTTTTTTAAACTATCCAGCTCCAATTGCATGTTTTCTAACTTGAAATATGGGCAATTCACTACCAGTGAATGACTGTGCAAGACACTCATCCTTCCCAATATCCTTCCCCAAATCTAATTCCTATGCATTAGCTTAGAAACAAGCTGCATAGCTGTTTCTGCTTCTTGGAAGAAGTCAGTGCATTAACACATTACCAAGTTTTTCAGAAGTTTGATGAAGTATGGGCAGAGTCAGCAGGACTGCTGAGGTTAGTCTAGAAGTTCTCTAGAAGTCCCTTCCTAGAACCCCTACCATTCTGTGTTTCTGTGACTGGAATGCTTGGTACAGTTTTTTTTGATGCCTGTCATGCTGCCTAATGTAAAACTATGACATAAAAGGTCATACAAATGGGAAAAAAAGAAAAGGAGTAAGGAAAATAAAATTAAAAAAAAAAATTAAAAAAAAAAAAGCCTGAGCTACCTGAACTAAACCTTTCTCCATTTCTTGTCCCTGGATGGCAGTACATCCAGCCCTTTGCAAAAGCAGTAATTGAGTTCTATGCTTACCTGCATCCATCTAAATAAGGAGTAATTTCACAGAAGTCCAGGGAGTTAGGCTGCTTTTAAACAGAGCCAGTATTGAAATAATTCGGATTTATTTCTGTGGTTCCCTGTTTCACCTTGTTTCATACGTATGTGATGTCTGCCAAGTCATTACTTGTTTTTTTATTAGAAAAACTAAATCAAACCACAAATTAGAACGCTTGTTAGGGATATGGGGCAGTGAAGGCTTTCCTTTTTCATGATATATAATGATTCTAGGTTCCACAGAACACTTAATTTCCATTTGCAAGAGAATTTCATGACTTGTACAATGAACTGTATGGTTCATGAAACTCTGACAATGATTTTTCACTCTTTTGGTTAATTTCATTGCCTTGTTATAAAGGGGATTATTTTTGAGAAGGAAGTTCCTGCCTGAGATACATAAGAAGGTGAGAGACTTCCAAGTTTCATCTGCTAGTGCACCAAGGTTTAGCCTCTTTCAGTATTAATTTAACAGAGAGATTTTACAGTTCCTTTTAGCTATAAAAAAGTAGGAATGCCTCCACCATTGTCAAAGAGTAACTGTCTGTCTGTCTTTTTGGCAAGCTTCCGAGTAAGTGGGTGGCAGCTGGTGACAAAGTCTGTGCCTGCACTTGCCATTTTCTTGCGACAGCTGAAGCACAATGCTGGCCTGAAGCAATTGCTGCCTTGTTCCTTATGTCGCCGGTATGGTTAGGGAGGGGATTTTTGCATATGTAAATATTTTTATCAAATATGCTCATTCCAACAGAAGCTGCTGGAATCAGAAGAAGCGATGCTTTAGACAATGTCATCGTTTCACATTAGTTATGGGGAAGGAGTCTCTTGCAGCTATAGGAACCTGAAGAAATTGCCTTGTGCTTTATTGTCTACTATGTATTTTATGCTGAAAGTGTTGCCTGTGAGCAACCTGCTCTCTCTTGGACTCCTGACTTTTAGTGTGTTTTTAGCTGTACCCTTTGATCAGTTCAAAGGCTGCCTGGAACTGGAAGTCCTTTCTATCTGAAACCTGATGTGGTGCCTCCTCAGTCCCAACTCTGGGGACTTTAAGGCATATCAGCAGCACCAAATGACACTCTGTCAGTCTGCCGTCATCTTATTTCTTAGGCCTTTCTGTCTCTCCACCTTTACTTTGAAATATCTATTTAATTCCCTCCCTGAGCCTTATCAGGTTTTGTAGCCTTATCTGAACTTTTAGCTACGTCCCTCTTCTTTAATTGTGAACCTCATGAGATTCATGCAGCTGGGCAAGGTATTGCAGCATTTCCTCCTGCCAACACTCTTAATTTTCTCAATTTTATTTTATTTCTTGTTCTTGTCCATCCTGCCCAGTGTATGTAATTCGCTTCCCCCTATTCCCAGGTCCTTACAGGAGCAGTTATTTATTAGCATTGTATATTAAATAGAAATACCATGTTGTCAGATTTTGCCCTGCAGAAAAGCAGGATGATCATGATTCACTTCCTGAATGAAAACTTAGATTCAAGGCCCCAGGGACATTGAAGCAAGCCACACTGTTTCTCTTCCACTCTGAAAGAAAAAGAGAGTTGTGTTGGCAGAGAAAAGTATGGGATTTGATGGTCAAATAATACCCGGATCTGGTGGTTGTACTGACACAGACACTCTGCCAAGTCACAGCAGAACCAAAAAGCAATGACATAGCCAAAAGTCTCTTTTCCATCCTGGGGGCAGCAATCAGCAGCTTTGCGGAGCGATGTTGAATCTCTCTCCCAATTCACAGAATACAATCTAGTTGTACAGAGGACAGTGGGAAAATGCACAATGCTTCCCTGCCATGTCCTTTTTTATATATTAGTGCATCTTTTAGAAAGCCTGAATAAACCTCCTGCTGAAAAACTTTCAACTAAAGTTGCTGATCAATGTGTAGTTTACTCATTCTACACAAAGCATTGATGGCAGATGTACAAGTATAAAACAAACATGAAAAAGCTTTGTCCTAATAGACTATGGTAGAGATAGTACTCCATGAGCCTGGAATAGCAGAGCAAGTGGAAGATTTCTACTGAAGCAAGAAGGTGGCAAAAGAAAAATACATGGAATAAGTGCTGTGCATGTGTGTGTATGTGTATTGCTGTGTATCTATATCTGTGTGTTTATGAGTTCATGCAACCTGAAAAATGAAAACTCTAAATAACAGTGTACCGCTAATTCCAAACAGAGCAAGAATAAGACCCTGAATTCTCATTTTAGTAACTTGTGATATTAAATTTGAAATGATTTCTTGACAGCTCCTAAGTCATCTGTCAGAGGAGAAGTTTATGATGTATAATTGACAGTCTCTGTAATGACCTACTGACTCTCTTCCTTTCTACTCTGTGAAATGATGTCGCTCTCAAATTTTTTGTGTGCTGCACAATGGTTGCTGTAAAAGGTAAGGTACTGACATTGGCTTTTCTGGCATGAGGCACCTAGGGAGTAGTTATAGAAAACTATACCTCCGTCTTGCAGCTATCCAGTTCCATTAGATTTATCCTCTCCAATGTGAGCCTGAGATTCCCCATGCAGACTAGTAGATGTTTGGTCAGGTGTGCTGCATTCACGTCCTAGCTGCATGAAGAGGGCACCAATCTCAATTGTGTCCAGGTGAATAACATTAAGGGGTTATTCTGCCTCTTGGAAATGCCTACACCATGCCCCAAAGTGGTATTGCTACCTACCCAACAGGACTACTACTACTCTTCTTTCCAGCAGCAGCCATGATCAATGTTTTTTACCACCTGTAGGCAATAAATGAATTTGAAGGTGGTAGCATCAGTTCACCTATGTCACCTCTCAGGTGGGCTACATTGGTGCAATATAGGCTGGCCATGCACAAAGTCCTCACATGTCCTCAAAGGCATCAAAAACTTGGACATATCCTCAGTAACAAGCAAGATCAGCTTACTCTCTGCAACCTACATTGGCTTCTTTTAGGTTTTGGAATTTAGTCCAAGGTCCCTGTCTTTATTTTAAAGTCCAGATTTGAGTGTAGTTGAAAGGGTCCCTAGAGCTCATAAATGTAAATCACAATCAAAATCTTTATTCTTCCATGACATTGAAGGATTTATGGAGAGAACTTTCTAAATCAAGATCATTGAATCTCAGAGGAAGAAGGGACCATCACAAACTGTATTGGTTTCTTCTTCAAGTACAGAGTACTCTTTTAATCTAAGCTTCTTATATAAACATAGAGGAAATATGAAAACATATAAATAAATAAATATACAAACAAACCACAATGCTTCATTGCACACACACTTCTCCACAGGGAGTGGATGAGAGAATAAATATGACAGCTCCTAGTCGTGTTGCTTACTGCTGTTCTGGAGGGTAATCTCATACTATGTTAGTGAATGCAAGATAATGATGCATTTTAACTGGATCACATCATGGTAGATGCATTTTTGTCTCTAGAGTGACCATTAGATTCTCCAGAAATAGTAAAAATGCAAAGAAAAAATACGGAATTATATTAAATATTTTCTTTCTTCTGAGACAAAGCTGCTAATTCTCTGATACAGAATTAAAAGCCCTTGTAAAAGCTATTATTTCTATTACAATAATTTGCACTTTCTATCCAACTTCATCTATCCAGATCTAAATTCTCATTTGCTTGTTTCTTCTCCTTTATTTCTTTGTATCTTATAAATTCCCATCTCTCTATAAGTTCAATCAACTCAAAGCCTTTGAAACAGGAAGAACTGACTGTTTGCCAGGAATTGGCATCAGTGTTTTGCAGGATGTTTCTCGCTGTTCAGCAGCTCTATGATTCTGCTCATTGGACCAGTTTCTTTCTGTACCCCTTGTAGCTGAAGCTGTAGAAGTGAGTATAGATTGAAGAATAACAGGCTCGCCTTTAGACTTGTACCTAGAGAGGGACAAACCTGCATCCCATACTCCTGGCATGTACACAGCTTTGCCTTCTCTCTCTGTTCCCTGCCTCTTTCATTCAGCCAGCTGGCGCAACCCAGAGGATGTACTCCCCCCACAATACAGCAAGCAAGGATGATCACTGTCCCTACCAGCTGACATTAGTTCTAATTTCCTGTAAGCTGCCACCGAATAAAGAGCCCTCTTCCTAAAAAATCTTTCCGGCTTGCTTAAAAACACTCTCTGTCTTCTTTTCTTCCTGCATGCAGCTTGCAGAATCAATAAGGCCCTAGCCTCTTAGCCCTGAGCAGCACAGAAGCTGTTGCTATGAACTCAGCAGGAGCAAGTGCTAGGGCAAGTAAGTAGCCCAGAGCTAATCAAAAGTGCCCTCCCGTGGCTCAGGATGTTGCCAACTGCCTGAAGCAAAACCAGAAGGCAGTGTAATATGACTCCTTTGTCAGGCAAGGAATCATCTTCATTGTCCCCACTTGATTATTTCTGAGCTTTACTAATTGCATATACCTTTACCTTGCACTTACCAATGGAACTTGGTAAAACTGTGCTCTGTAACACTACTTTTGAGAAAGTGTGTGTATCTTCATAGTCTGATGGCTATTAAAAGGGGCAAGTAGACTTTTTTTCCCTGTCAGCGTATAACACTGTGACAGCCTGGTACAGTGACTCTTTATTCAGTGAAATTATTCTCAGTATGCAATGAAATTTCAAAAAGCCTTTGCAGTTTAAAAGAAATTATGTTTGTTTCCCCTTACAGTATTTCTATTGAGAAACAAACAAACAAACAAACTAAAAGCCACCAACAAACCAAGCAAAGTCCCAGACAAAAAGGGACTGTTGTCTTTTATTACAACTGAAGGTGGAGAAGAGAGTAGGCATTTTGTTGGCTGCTGATAAAAGAGATCCCTTACTGACATTTATAGATATAGGGCTTAGGTTAGGGTGATTACTCTAAGAATCTACTTTTTCCAGGCAGGGAAAAGGCATTAAGCAAAGCAGTTAGCTTTGAGGAAATATTTGGCCCATAAAGGAAAACAGGACAGTACTGAAAGAATTAGAGCTTGAATGCAGGAGAAAACCAGATGCAGTGGTGGATTATGCCATTTGCTGGTCTCTGTCATTTTCCTTCAGTACACTGTCGAATTCCAGCATGCCTTGCCCTAAATCATAGGCACATCACTGAAGCTCATGTGCAGTTCTGTATCATTGCTGTATTTATAAAGTATGTTATAGCACATTAAAAACTGATATAGGGGACATACTTTTGTTTAGTGAAAAGCACTAAAGGCAAGAACAAATATGCTGAATGCAACAGGGTTGTACATCTGTTGGTTGTGTGTTTGATGTAGGTCATAGGAAAGCTCTGCCACCAGAGACATTAAACAGCACTTGATATCTTCTGCATGGAGCTACCAAACTCAGTTTCAAGTCTCTTTCTGCATTTGGAGCTTGCTTCTTTTTCCTAAGCATAGACCCTCTCAGAATTTCCTCTTCCCCATGGCATTTGTCTCTTTCCCATCGAGATGAGTGGCCTTCTTGCCCTTTATAACATCAACTCAAGCATGATAAGTGGTATAGAAAACCTTGTATGAATTCTCTAGCTCCTTCTGGAGGGCTAAGCCACCATTTAAATCCCACAGGCTTAAATGTTTTTTCAGCACTTGACCTCTTTGTAAGGATGAATTTCTCCTACAGTGAAGACTACAGCCAAGAGTTGTTACTTTGCCAGTCAGTGGAAAGTTTAAAGCAATACACAGTAAACAGCATATAAATATCAAATAAAATAATAGAATTTATAATTACCTGTTAAGTACCAGTGTTTCACAGCTTATTTTCTTGGATAAGTATTTACATTATCAGAATTAATATTTAGAGTAGTATTATAACAATTCTACTAGAAACATCAAAATCTGCTCAGTGAATAGTCTGTGTACAGCTACTGGTTTAAATCAACTCCACTGCCAAACCGGCAAGCATCAGGAAATATACTAAATGAATAGACAATTCAGAAATGTCCAACAGGTAACTAAAATTGAAATTTTATTTTTTTCAATAATATTCATCAGACATTTTTCTGACAAGACTTTTCTGAAAGATGAAGTGCAAATGGGAACCCTGTAAGAATGTTTAGAAGAGTTGAACATGACATTTTTTTAAGCGCCACTAAGTACACATTGAATACTTTGTAAGTATATAGGCATAGCAACATGCAAGTGTCATGTACCTAACATTACAATATGCATTTTGTCTGCTTAAAGTTGTTAATGAGGAAATTAAATGAAGTAAATATGTCTCATCATCAGTGCAATATGTTTAATTCCTATGGATTTTGCTTACAGGTTAGTGGTTGTATTTCTGAGCCATTCAGATATATTTTTCTGAATGCTTTAAATTGCCGGTGTAAGAGCAGAGTACACAGGCATTCCTAGGAGAATACACTTACACTGACTATGAATAGATGAAGTTGTTATAATCCTTTCACAAATTATGCCATATTATTTATTCTAGGAAACATCCAGCTGAACTGAAGTTTTTTTGTAGTTATACAATCTCTAGGCCAAAGGCTAAGGATGCACAGGGAATGCTTTATAATTCTGTTGGAAAAGAGCTAAATAGCAACTCAAACATGTGCATTAAGGACACGAGCCTTGTTCTTTTGAAATCAATAGGTGGATTTTACCCAACTTTTGTGGAAGCAGGACATATATGGAACTAGTAATCCATGAGTTCACTCTCATGGCTCACAGTTTAGGCAGAAGCAGATGATTGTAGGTCATATTTGCATATTTCTATGGAAACCATATAGAGGTATAAGCAAATCTGCTTTCACTGAAAAAGGACATGTGCAACTGTGTATTTACTAACATTAATCAATATGCATAGAAAGGAAAGAAAAAGAAATACAGAATTCAGTTCAGCAATTAAAGGTTTTCCTTCTCTTCATAATGAACATAGTTGATGGCCATGATTATTTTCTTTAAAAGTTATTATTTTGAAACTGCTCCTTTTGAACCTATTATGAACCCAGTGCAATGATTTAATTGTAGAATAAAACTAAGAAAATTAGTATGTTTAGAAGAAAATGGCATCAGTGATTTTTAGCACTATGTGAAAGGGCAGTATAAGGCTGTCTGTTTTTTGTGCTGAAATGTGAGATCAGAACTCACACATGAAACACTGCTGGTTTGACCTGGAACACAGGGAAAGTACTAAAGTGCTGACCCCAACAGGCTTGGCTTCGCACCTGAAATCTTTAAAAAAAAATAAGAAATAAAAATCTTTGAACATTTCTTTAATAGTAACACAGACTTCTCCCTTTAGAGGAGAGGTGCTTATTCTTTTTTTTTTTTTTAACTACCTCCTTTCCAATTGGACTGCTGCTTTTAGCCCAGCAGTGAATAAATGACTTAAACCACAGAACATCTAGGGCAGATCTATAGTAAACACTGAAGCCATGAAGAATTCTTTTTTGCCATCTATTGAGACACTCTGGAAGCCCCTAGTACCACAGAGTCATCATATTGGCTCATCATCATCTTCCATCTGGTTGTGAGTACATGAAACATTGCTGAAGAAAGTGAACATGGCTTGGCAACAAGGTGATTCCTAGATGTTGGAAAAATTCCCTTAACAGCTGCTGGAAGCACACAAAGCCTGGAGCATTCCGAGAATGTGGAGTGATACAGAAGTGTGCTGTTAAACCATGTTTGTACCCTTATTTCCTCCTGAGATAAAACAAGTGCAGAGTGCTGGGTTAGATTCATTGACAGCAAGAAGGAACTGTGCTAGCTTCTGTTAATGCCAAGTAGATAACTTCCTTTTGCTTTAGAGGTACTAGGTCCACTCTGCAAAACCCTGTAGGAAGTCCCACTAAGTTTCTTCTCTGAGTCATTGAGATTCAAGGCTGTTCTATCCATTTAATTTTCTCCTATTGTTTGCAATAGTCCTTCCCTCTTCATCCTACATTGAATGTTTTTAATGTAAACATGCTCTGGCATTATTATGCTTAAGTAAGTAAGAGACATATCAGAATATCTCAACTGTACTGGTATTGCATATTTAATTCAAAAGGTTGCATGTGCTTTTAAAAGTTTCTGTTCAAACCTGCATGCCTTTTACTGGAAAGAACTGTGTTGCAGTTGCATTTGCATGTCATTATCTAGTGCTGACTAAATATGAAGTGTTACAGCAGTTTATTTTTAAGCTGTTTGGGATGAATCCCTAGCCAGTGTAAATTGGCCCACGTTTAAGGCAACAGAGTGAAGCTGGTTTATGCCAGCTGAGGCTGTGTCCTTATGCCCTGTTAAAAGCTCAAACCATCTCAAAATTAGTAAAGAACAGGGCAAGAATTATGAACTCAGGCAACAGAGGTTTTTTTTTTATCTTTTTAACAGAAAAAAAAAATACTATGATCTTATTTCAAGAATATACCAAAGATCCAGTAGTATTTTTAAACGTATACAAATATCTCATAGCTAGTATTTAGACTAAGAGGTAGCTGTCATATTCTAGGAATAATATAGTATGGAATGATGCTATTGGCAGTTGCTAAATACATCTATATGCCTGTTACACAGGACACAAAAGTGGTTTATAGCAATGGCAACCACAAGAAGGCTTACAATATTCTTTTCCTCTTTTGCTATTCTATGTTATCTGTCTTTCAGTGCATTCCTTCTGGAAGGACATGATGGAAAGTGATGAGAAGTGAAAAGATCAGTAATACAGAATTTCACATTTACAAAATGTTAGCTTTATCATTAAAGGCATCCTCTGTACTTTGATGGAAGAATTTTGTACTTACAATTTAAGATTACCTGACGTTACTGAGCAAATAGTAGAAATTCCAGGTGAGGTGATTCAGCAAAATAGGGGTCAGAAGAATGCAGCTCTCTCTCTTTCTTGCTTTCTCTGTTGTTCATGCTAAAAATACCAGGGCATATGGCAGCATATTTCAGCATCTTAACATACTAGGCTCCCTTGAGGACAGAAAAAAAGAGGAAACTTGTGCTGTTGAGCCAGAAATAGATTACAGAACAGTGTTGCTAGACATACAGAGTGCTGGCAGCTAAGCCATTAGCAGAGTCAGTGTCTTACTTTGCCTAAAGGTGTTTCAGTGATATTTAATGAGCCTTAAAAGAAATGGAAAGCAAAGCTAGTGAGAATGAGGAGTGGTTATAAGCATTTTTATAAATTAGTTGTCATCGCAAGTAAAGGAATTACACATATTGCATTAGAATATCCACTGCTTGTATATGTACCTTCCAGTTTTTCCTTGTGACTGTTAGGGGTCATCCCCCCTGCTTGAAATAATCAAAATGCATATTATAATTACATGGTTTTCCAGTATCCATACACAGCAAGTACAAGATACTTACATGTAAGTACACTGTATTTACCTATATTTTTGCATAGTTTTTAGTGTGTACTTTGTGCCACTTAATAAAAAGCATTACTCATTATTTTTGCTGTTTGTTTTTGGTTTGGTTTTTTTTTTGTTTGTTTGTTTTTTCTCTGTTAGACAGCTTATTCAATTAAAGTTGAAATAGATGGATTTTTGGTGTGTTCATCACAGATTACCAGTTCCTAGGAGTGTGGAGATTAGACACTTGGAGGAGTTTGGATAAGTGATGAGTGAAGCTGCAGTGTCAACATGAAGTTTTAAATCACTTCCTTAATTAAGTAATGTAATAACAGATTTATGGTGCTAATTTAATAAACTTACCTTTAATTTGAAGTCATAAAGGTAAGAACTCCGTTTTACTTTTGGTAACACTTTACAGTAAGTGGCACTAAATTACACTATAACTGCTATGTTACAGGGAATTACATGTAACTACACTGTAACTGTTGAAATAGCTACTGTACATGTGCGTACATGGTAACTTCAGTGCTGTTACAATCATGAATTACATAATTACAAATGATTCTGTCCTTTCTTTTCATTGAAATAGTTATATATATATATATTATACTGTAATGAAAATACACAAGATGTTGACTTTCATGTCTTATTTAGAAAAGTTGGTTTTCTTCATGTATTCCTTTATACAGGGAGTCTCAGTGCAAGACGAACCATCTTTAAGTAATGTGGAAACTTTGAGTTTTAGTTTAAATTCTGAGCCTTAAGTTAAACATCAGGTTCCTTAAACTGTTTCTTGTTTTGTCAGATGACACTAAAAGAGTGACAGGATGCATCCCTTGTCTTCTGATGCACCACTTCCTTTTTCAAATCATGAGAATGTTCTTGAAGCATTAAAAAAACCAAAAACCTACATAAAAAAAAATTTAAAATAATCAGCAATCAACACTGTAAACAGTACACTGGCAGAAACTAGCTACCTGGTCTTGAGAAAACTACTCTGCAAGTGTGTGTGTGAGAAGATGTCACACATATTTTAGGGAGGGCGTTTCCCATCCAGAGCATCCGTTCTACACATTCACTGGATACCTCACACCATCATCAAAATGGGATCTTGGACAAAAGGAATGGATGACTGGCTTTTAGCCTGCTGCATGTCATTAGTGTTGAGCCATGCTTCTGGTTACAAATAAGAGGGATGCCTCATTATACCTAGTGTAACTTAAACCTGCAAAAACCAGAGAGTCCTGCAAATGCTGTCCAGGTAGAATACCTGGTGTGGGTTTTTTCACACCTGCTTTGCACAGATGCAAGGAACATACCCAGGTGAAATATAATGGAAGATCAACTGTGTTAAAAATGAGCATGTGTGTAAGTTTTAATTGAAAACCAATGAAATAACTTATTTTAACAGTACCATTTACCTAGTTTTGCAAAGTTCAAATGCTGTTTCTATGCCACTGGAGAAAATGGTTTGAAATGATTACCCCAAGAATGATCCTACTTTTGAAGGTCCTACTTGACCTTGCTTGGGCAACAGTTCAAGTAACAACCCTACTATTCAAGCAAGCTGGTATTAGGAAAAATGGAAAAAGGTGTAAACACCAAACTGGTGGGGAATTCCACTTGAACAAATAAGGCCTTCATCCAGGGAAGCACTTAGTTTTAAGCATATGAATAGTGCCTTACAGTTGAGTGGAACATCTCCCACACCTGAAGCTGAGCATGTGCTTAAATGTTTAGTTAAACTGGGCCCCAGGTCCTGAAATAAAACATTGTCATATGTTATACTGTATTGTAGCTAATGTAACTTGTGACAAGAACCCATATTTTTGGTATTTAATTATTTCCTTTGCCAGCCTTTTACCTGTGTTTGTTTTGAAAGACATGAATATTTTGTAAACCTATACTAGTTTTCAATGTGTCTAGTAGCACCTACCTGGTTCTCTCAAACTACCGTATTATATTAACATATTATTGCATTTTTCCACAGATGAGTATGGAGTGAACTGTAAAAACAAGCATGCAATCACATCAATGCAGACTTATTTCTTTAAAATGTCATACTGTATATGATTTATTATGTTAACACTCAACCACATCATATTATTTATGTCTGTATATTTTGAAAAAAGTGCTGCTTTGATTGACGTCACCCTTTTTTCTTAGAAATTAACGAGATAAATGTTTCGACAAAAGCAATTAAAATACTCTAATATTGTCCTTGAAAGGTTTATACTCTTCTGATAAATAAACTGACACAGCACCTTTATGTTCCATTTTACCATACTACATGATGTCATATTCCAAACTCTCCCTTCCCCACACAAAAATAAAATCCCAGGAGAAAGTCCTTTACAGCAGACCATCATGCTTTTAGACTTCACAAGTACAGCAACCGGAGAGAAATTCTCTTTTGTCAAAGGTGCAAAACTTAGGAGCAAGACAAGCTCCAGCATTCTAACTTGCATTCTCCAGTGTAGAAACATTTCCAAGAGCTTTTATAGCCACCTTTTATTTCATTGGAAGAGGAAATAAGCCAATGGGCTTACAGTGTTTTGTTGTCATATTTAAGAGCATGTGATTTTTCACCTAGCGATTACACAAAAAAAAAAAAAAAATCAGAAATAATCCAAACAGAGACTTTCACTGTGGAGCTAAAAGCATGGCAGGAATTCTCTATCATTCACGGTGACATAAGTTTGTACCTCACAAAATGCATAGACAGGAATTTAATATAAAGAATTAGTCCATTTACTGTATACACAAAACATATATCTTTTGTTTTAACACTTCTATTTTTTTTTCTTTTTTTTTCCTTTTTTTT
>WAAB01025893.1:40716-57646 GCA_013389865.1 Piaya cayana
AAACCAACATAGAGAAGCAGCTCTGGAACTGCCAAATTAAAAATTGAGAATTTTAGCAACTCAACAGCATTTTTTTAAGGATAGTAATCAAATGTGGTTGTAATTTAAAACCTGAGGCTGTGCACTGGTTGTTAGCTTAAAACTACCTTTCCATATAACATTGTGCTTCCATTGTATAACAAAGAAAAAATTAATGAGAACTAGAAAAGTTTGCTGCTGAACAGTGCTAGGACATACAGACAAAAAATTACTAACACATGTTTTCTACTCAGAATACTGATTTGAATAATATCTAAAGGAATATAATGGACATTAGAAAATGCTTACTTGTGACTGACTTAGCTACTGCCAAAAAAAGGTAAATATGTATCAAATAATGTTTAATTGAATTTATTATATGCACTATATACAGATACTAAAATGCCTTGCAGTTGTGCCCCATGAACACTTCAAATCTGAGTAGGCAGGTGAGTTCATGTGAAGCAAATAAATTATAGAAACAGAAACTACTCAGAAAGATCTCTAGTCTTTGCAATACCAAAAAGTAGTAATAGGGTAGGACAAATTTGTTTCAAATTAAGCATTATTATAGAACTTCTCAGAATCTATATAGCAATTTAGTATGTTTTTACCAGTGAAACTGGGCACTGTTTTCAAAGTACCATTTAAAACATAACAAAACAAAGCAAAACAAAACAAGAATCAGTGGACTAATAGCTTTTTCCCATCAATCCAAGCATACAAGAAACTATACTAAAAAGATTTCAGTTCATGTTTCCTAGGGCATAGTTTCCAAAAAACAAGCTGCTTTTTGAATTATAGTTAAACATGTATAAAACATTCTTTGTAAACCTCTAATCTTAGACTTAACATTTTATGTAAGTAAATTAGGACCTTACCTAATAGTATTTATTATGAATATTGTTCTATGACATACTAGTAGGGACATGATAAAAGAAAACTGAAAAAGAAGAAAGCTGCATAACATTTAAAAATGTAGAAAACTTGATTTAAGATGATGATTAACTTTGTTAAGGCTGTATATTCAAGCACTGTATGTTAGGATAGCAGTGGATATGAATTTTAGGCAATAAGAAATGTCCTGCTTTACGCATGATGCTGTAATTATAGAATGATAATGTCAACAGCTGATTGTTGGCATAAACTGGCTACTTATAGCAGGTATGCAAGTTAATAAAGATAGCAGAAGATGGTAGAAATGAATGCTGAGAAATGATAGCCAGTTTTCTCCAGCAGTCAGCCTGATAAGTAAAACTCCAAGATTCTAGCTCTGCATCTAAATGAAATACTCTTTTTTCTCCTCTGCATTAACTTGGCTGCCTTCTGCATTGATAATGGCTGTGTCGGCATCAGGTGCATCTTCGGCTCCTTTCGCTTCATTTGTTAAATATGTTCCTATAGGAATCAGTAAAAGTGAAAATTAAAAAAATGAGAGAAAGATTAGGAGAGTTTACCTTTACACTGCATTATTCTAACAATGCTTCAGTTGCCTCATGAATAGACAAATATTTTAACAAAATTTTAGTATATGTTATACAGGTTTGCTCTTCTTTCTAATTTGTCTAAGAAATATTTATAGAATTAATAGTGATAATGCGCATACACAAATTTAAGTATACCCACAATAAACCTTTTCATAAAAAAATATCCATTTTATCTAACTGCAGTAATATGCAATACATTTTGCAATTATAGAGTAAGTGATAAAATCTTGGCTATTTCATGGCACAGCTACCCATAAAAAACAAAACAACTTTGAAGATTCAGATATTAATAAATGCTTATTTAAAAAAAAAAAAGCCACTGATTATTTTTGTATTTGTATTTTTTTCATTATTGTATCTGTACTTCAATTTTACAGAATTGTAACATTGCTATTTCCAAGTATTACAAATTAAGGTAGTTCTAGTAACTGAACACACTAATGTTATACTATTACAGATATCTTTATGCTCAAGATATGAACAAAAATAATTGTGTACCAATAGTCAACTTTCCCTGTAGGAAAAGCATTATTTATGTTGGAATAAATGTATCTGTGTTCATTCAGGAAAGTAAAAGAAAAGTAACTTTCACTGGCTCATTAAAAAAACTCTTCCTTTTCCCCTGCCAAGTCCATCAAATTAAAAATGTGTTTTTATCAGATCCTGTCTGCTATCCATATGAATATCCTAACTAAATAAGACTTAATGGGTTAATACCAACACTAATACTTTCTTTGCTATTTTTTTTCTGGTGAGGATAAGTCATGAACTGACTTTTAAAAGCCATTCATAGGTTAAATCTCAAGAAACAATTTTGGAATTAACTAGGTCAAAATAGGATCATAAAGAAGCTTAGTCAGAAGTCAGTGTCACTCCACTGCTGTTATCTCTGATGGCAAGGGGGATTGAAAATGAAGGCAGTAGAGCTCTTAAAGTGAAACCTCTGAATATAGTAAAGCTTGGCCCAGGAAAAAAAAACAACAAAACTCTTATTCCAGTGGTATTAGTAAAAGATCTGAAAACTCACCAACAACTTCTAACATTATCCTTTAAATTCATACTTAAATATTAGTACAATTTATTACAATGTAAAATCTTCTTGACTCAATGTATATATTCTGCTAAATTGATATACTAATGAAAACTATAAGAACATGTAATAAAGTGTTTAGCGGTTGCGACTAAACTCAAGGGGTTGTAAAATCTTACAGTTTCTCTAGATCACTGACTTATGATGTGACCTTGAGCACATAACTAGATGTCCTTTGCTTTAACCAGTCTACCGGAAAAACTGAGTAAAATTCAGGGACTTCACTCGCAACCAGGCTGTGAACTGAGCTTTCTTGTCCAAATTATTTAGCAGATGCAGGAAGGCAAAAGAAAATAGTACTTCCAGGTGAAATCATGCCTTACTTCCAAAAGTGACTGAAGTTCCACTATATCTGCCTTACCTTTATGTCTTGCCAGGTATCGACCAAGGAGAATTATAGAACATAGTGTTACAAAAACGACTACAGCCACTATTCCTCCTATAAGAGCATGGTCAGGTCCAGTCTGTCCAGCCAAAGCATTTGGATCTAGGGAGGAAAAAAAAAGCAAAAGTGGTCCTACGCAGATAAAAATTGACAGGAAAATTCACAATATCAAGTTTTATTCCAAACATCCTGAAAATAGGGCATTTTCCTCTTTAATATTCAACAAGGCTATTCCCACTTTTACTACCAGTATCTTATCAACAACATAGTGCTGATTGTATTCCCACATTGTTAAAACCCCGAGGACATGAGAGTTATGAAAAAAATTACCTTATTCTTCTTTGGCAGAGGTTATTAAATGGGAAAGGTTTCTGGTTTTGTCCTCATCATTTTACAACTGAAAACCTGGCCATAGCTATTTATAGAAGGTAAAGCACGGAACCGAGAATTGGGGATCAGATAGCATCAGCAGAATAGTGTCTGCATAATACATAATTTATAGAACTGATTCTCAGTGGGGATCCCTTATATATATTCTCTTCCTCTCATTCCTATCCTATTGCACCAGAATGAAAAAGACAGATACAGTGCAGCCATGCCAAGTTCCTCTGCACATGGCTGAGTCTGCATGAATTTGGTCAGATAAAGGTATCAGGCAAACTGAAAGATCATCATTCAGTCTCAAGTGTCAGTTTGTGAATTTGCTATGAATACTCAATTAACAAGCAGTGTGAGCAAGCTGTAATAGATATAACAATGTATTAGCAGGTGGATCTCACTAAGTCTGTGCAGAGTACTAGGAATACTGCCAAATTCAAGCTTTCTGTGCTGTTTATTTGCCTGTTCTGCTGCCCTGTGCAAAGAGGCAGTTGTGGGAAATGGCACTACTTAAGGGTGAATGATTCTTTGGAGTTTGTGAACAATGAACTAGCAACCTGTGATTGTTGACTTACCTGAAATATGCAAAAGAAGGTAAAAATTAAATGTAAGTATCATGGTAAGATTTTTGTTTTAACGAAAACGCCTTTGCTGCAAAGTAATAGTAATTTTCCAAAGGTGCGATTAGCATGTACTGTATGCTGCAATCAGTCTACTCTCACCGCTTCAAGGGCATTTTCCTTCTAGGAGCTTTTTATATTCTGTGAATAGTTTGCAAACAGTTTCTTTGCTTTGCAAAAGGGGAAGGCAGGAAAAATATTTTCAGGGAAAAGAGGGCAAGTCATGAAGATGATGGAAGGGCTTCTGACAATGCCAAGGAGGTGCGATTCCATGATACCACACCTACATTCTGCTGATGAGGATCATTATGTAACAGTAAGGTATATAGATACATCTACATGCACACAGATGAGCATAAGTAAAACACTGTACAGAACTAAAAAGAAAAGAATCATGTTTTCCCCTCTTTATAAACTCTCAGGTATATTGAAACTACACTTTCAGGTTTGCTGAAGTACAGAGTGGTATGGTGACTGTTAGCAGATACAGTTCTAAATTTTACAGTTACTGAACCTGTCAGGCATGGCTTTGTTACTTATTGCTGGCTTTCTGAGCTCCCACATATTTCTCTTCTGGCTGCTAGGAATACTTTGGAGAAGCTGGCCACAGTACTTTTGTGAACATCATGGGAAACAGTAGGTACTGGCATCAAAAAAGCTACAAATGCCTTTTGAAATCAGCTATGCCTGCCCTCTGTCTCCATGATCCTCCTGGCATGCTGCTACTTTTGGTGGCATTATGCTAAGTATGCCCAAGCAGTCCAAGGGGCTCTGTTTTGGTGATTAAAAATGATCCCAAGTTCTGTGTACCAGCAGCCTTGCAGGAAGGAGCAAGACAGCTGAAGTCTTGACTCCCTAGAGCAAAACCTTGGAGCAGGCAGCCATCCTTTCACATGTCTTGTAGAGGATTTGTTTTCCGAGATGAGTAAGGAGGAGGTGACTGCTCGCTGGAGAAAATGGAAGGTGACCAGCTTGCCATAGGACTGTCAGCCTGTTTGACCCATCCAGCAAATTTCTCCTTCTGTGGTACCTGTAGCAATGTTGCTGCAAACCTCCTCCTTGCAGCAAAAAAGGTGGCACCCGTTTGGACCCTAAAGAGCAGCCGTGTCCCAGGTGCTCTGTGTGACCTGCAGGTGACGCTCTTCCTCAGCATTGGACCAGGAGAAAAATTAGAATGTTTTTCCACTAAAAGCTAACTCCTACTAGTATACTCATAGTAAAAATAAAGAATGAATGGAGATATTTTAAGGGATAATATACTTCCTGACGCAGAGTATAATCCAGAGAAGGGTTAGCACAACACTTCATCTAGAGGCATTTTTTGAAAAGCTGATTGCAGTATATAGCCTTAGCTCAATAGCCAGATTTACAAAGTATCTCTTCTGTGAGCTTTAACAAACATTATAGATAAAAATCCTCACAATACACTAAGATTAGTAGGCCTCTGTGTTTTTATCAGCAGATGATTTCCTATATGTAGCTTCTCATTCTTCCTCTGACGTACCTGATGTGATGACATGAATTGACCTAAAGCCAGCATTATAAACATAAGGTTCCCACCTATTAGTGTGGATAATGAGATTCTACTTCTGTTACAGGCTGAAATTTTTAACTTTAATATTAATTTAGGTGCTCATTGTAATGCAAAAGTATTACATTTCTGAAATTATTGCATTTCTGCTATAATCTCTTAGCGTTGGTGGCAAAGCCACATTGTATTAATAAGAATTGCTAGACATGGTTGCCTATGAAAAAACTTGTACATGACCCATTACTATTATATTAGCATTGAAAAAAATGTTTTTCAATAAAGGAAAGGAAAAGAAATGGAAGAGAGAAAGAGATGGAAGGGAAAGAAATTTCACAATGAAAATCTGTACAATATAAACAATATCCTGAACAGGAAAGGCACCTTATAGAAACATTCTCCTCATGGAAAAATAAATGTTAGCATTAAATATAAATATGCTTTACATTATGCATATTGAGTAATGCACTACGCTTTTGCTTTTCATGAAATGATTTCAGCCTCATGAGTAAAGCCTAGATCTGGGGCTATCTATCAGTATACAAATAATTACTATGCCAAAATATGCCTTAATGGTATCTGAAAGACAGAAATACATAGGTTTGGAAACTATGCCATTTTGTATTTTAGATATTTATGCAGTGAACATGTACAATTATCCAAACATTCTATGCATTTTTATTAAAAACTCTCATTAAAGTTCCTGAAAGTCCTAATTTTTTATATGGGTACTGACCAGTCTACAGTTCGCTTTCCAAAAAACCAGAAAAGTATTCAGATGACTTTTACATTCCTATTATAAGCTTCATGGGCTTTACTATGTAAATCCTATCCTGACACATGCATAACACCAGCAAATGAAATCTTAAGTATGCAAATCTACAATAAATACACATAACCCAGCTGTTTCCATTAAAAAAAAATTAGATTACCCTGTTCCTGTTTTAAATATAGACTGTATTTTACTACATGAGCACAAGCAGCCACAGTAGTCATGGACTGAAACAGTGAAATGAAAATTTTATAATCAGACTAGCTCTTCTTCCAAGACCAGTTCTTTTTCTGTTTATTTCATCTTTTGATGAAATTGAGAAAAACTGGGAGTTTTGGTTTTGTTTATTATTGTCCTAAATTTAGGAAGCCTCTTCAAAATAATGAAATAATGATTGCTGATACTGTGAAGTTGCCTCATTTTCAACTTCTGGGATTTGCTTATTACTGTTTGTTCACAAACCTACAAAAATAACCCACTCAAAGTGACTAAATGTATCGTTCATTAAGAAATGAAACAAATCAGATAAATCTTAGAACTATTAAATAAGTAGATGTGTGTTTTTTATGACTTGTTGAGAAAGTTTCAGCGTAGCATATTTGTATGTGAATTCCCATCTTAGTTAAGTAGAGAAATTTTGGAATAGTTTTTCATGCTTTTGCATAAAGTATATGTTAATTATTCATCTAAATTCATTTTCTTCCTGCATAAGTTCCCTTCTTCTTTATGCATAGTTAGACTTGACAAAACAGGTTTCAGGAAAGGGTCACAAACCCCTTTCCTGCACAATGGGAGAGAAAGCACATTTATGAATGCTGTAGTGATATATTTATGGGAATATACGCTCAAGTAGCCCCATTTGTGGCAGAACTTTGTTAATGCGTATTTTGGCTCAGGTGCTGAAGTTTTAAAAAAATCACTCTGCACATGAGATGTACCCAGGTTTGAGGCATCCAGAATAATAATTTGTCTTGACCTTTTCTATTAAAAGAAAAATTGGACATAAGGGTCTGAATTTGCTGTGGAGTTTCAATAGCATTCACAAAATGAAGACATATTAAGCAGAGGTATTATTCAAAAATTACTAATCATTAAAGCTGCGAAAAGAACAGCAATGTCCCATATGTCAGACAAGTACTGAAATCACTATCCCACAGTCACTTTTACTGATTTTATGAACAATCAATTCCTGAAACAAAGTAGAACCTTTCCTGCAAGGGATCCTGGGTTATGGCTCCATGTTAAAATTTATGTGGCAGAAAAATCTCTTCAAATCATTCCTATTTCTTTCTCCCTATTTATGGATATTTCATCCCTTTAAAACTTGCTAATCCTTATTACTTTTGCAAAAGCAGTTGTTTGAAGGGCCTGGCTCAAAAATCAGATCAGCAAAGCAACGTGCACTTTAGGGTGGGAAAAACCCCGAAGCAGAAAATTTAAATAAATTCTTCTATTGCATTTGAAGGGTTGGTGAATTATTGCAGGACAAAAATGAGTGGTGGGAGCCAGTAAACATTTCAAGAGGAAATCTAGCAAGGAACCACAGATCATGACACATCTAAATCTGTACTACTTATAAGTGCCTTATCCAGAGGAAAGCAAACTGCAGAAACTATGGAAAGCAAGTACTTTTGGGTTTTGTGGTATCCACCAGAGAATCTAAGTTAAATTATAAATTCTATGCATTGAAATTTCTCTGCTTTTCAGCTCAGTTTCCTAAGGAGAGATAGGCTGTATGATCATGTATTTTCAGTCTGTCCAAATCACTTAAGAACCATGGATCCATAACGAGTTTTAAGAGACAGTAAAGATTTCAACTTTATTGTATTCCTGTAACTATCTTGAGAGGATAGGATATTAGAGAACCTATAGGAAGCATGCCTTCAGAAAACCTCTAACAGAGACAAAACCTTTGTACAGAATTTGTGCTCAAGAATCAGCTTTTCATTAGAGATTTTTCTCCATTGTGAATACTTCAGTATACAACACGGCACAGAACCAGTTTCAATATATTGATGTGGTTACGTGGCATTTATAACACCTGAGTCCTTCCCACTTCACCTTTTTCCCATTCCTTCCATACCCACTCTTCCTTTTTTCTCTTCCTTCTTGCCTCATAACAGTTCAGCTCACATTGCAATATTTGTATAAATCTGTTATAAAGTCAATCAGCCATGAGGCACAATCTTATTGGAAACCAGAGAAGATTTCTTTCTGCAGCTTATGGAAACTTGAGTTTAAAAATGTATTTAGGTTATTATCATTTGCCAGATTTAACCATAAGTTCCATATAATTTTCAACTGTTCCTCAAATGTAAGTGTTGGAAAAAAATAAACATTTAACCTCCCTACCTCCCAAAAAAGATCAATGATTTATTTAACATCAGTAGGAAAAAAGACTAAAACTGGAATTTACTCACAGTATGGACAGGAGGTAGGACTGCAGTGATAGCTGACAAGGTATTTGCCTTAGGAAAAGCAGCAGTAATGTCGTCTGTGATAAATGTTGGCAAGTAGAATTTACGCATTTTAGCATCTTAATTTGGGCACCCCAGAGTTCAATTTTCCTTGCCTGGCCTGGAGTGCTGAAACATGTACTTTTAATCTCATTTTTTAATATACTGCTAACCACTAAAATACATGTACGTGAAACTTGTGAAAGTATTGTTAAAGGGGGAAAGAAAGTTTCTGCACCTTCATTTAAATTGCAAAGAGTAGCTGCCCAAAGGGGCTGGTTGTGAAGTTCATTGAAAATATGTTTTGTTATCAACCAGTTCTGAACTTAAAATACCTGAGACAAGCTTCTTTATCCTCCAGTGCCTGAAGCAAAGAAGAACAAAACAGTGTACTAATACACAGCATATATAAACTGCTATTTTAATAGTAGAACATCATCAACCATAGAGAAGACAGACAGAAAAAAAAGTTTACTTGTAAACCTTCAAAGGCATTGATAGCCTTTTCTTCCCATCTTATTGCAGCAGTACATTTGGCACACTTGCCTCTAAGTGGGGTTTGGGGTTTTTTTTTTTTTCACAATACTCAAATATATATACATTCCTATTAAGAAGAGCCCACATCCCAGAAGGAAGAGAGTCCCATACTAATGTTTCAGTAGCTAAGCCTACAGCTCCTTTAGAGGAATTCATGTTGTTCTCATGAATTTAAAATTTCTTGCAGTGGGCAGAAAAATCCAAGTGCCTTCTGATGTTTATTTGTAAGAAAGTGGCCCGTCAAAGAAAAATAAAAGCATTACCCATACTTTTTTTTGTCTTGTAAATGTATTTTATGCAATGCTAATATGAAAGCTGTATAGTTACAATAGTAAGATAAAAAGTTTAACAGCATTTTTGAGGATCCTTAGAGCCTTGTTCCAGATTTTGTGCACTGTGTCATTGACACAGTTTTCTTTAATGTTGATTTTTATTATTATTATTGTTACCATTACTGGGTTTTTTTTAATTAATGCCACTTTAAAAGCTATAGTTTCCTGAAGGGAACTGTTCCTCTAATTAGAGCACATAAAAGACTTTTCTCGTTGACAATGTTATATTTTTGTCTGTCAATAAACTTATTAATGGCTTCAAACTTTGTCTTAGGAAAAAGAACTAAAAGCTTGCGAATTTTTGCCTTCATCCTATTTTCCGTGTAGGATAATTAAGTCAATTCAGAATTTGAAGAAATACTTGCAGCCTATCCACCTATAACTTCTGGCCACGGAAACAGGACACTAGGAAAAGAGACAACTAGTACAATTGATTGTAGAATTGCCCTGTTCAGTTTCTTTCCCCAAGTGTCAACTGTGGGCTACAACAACAGTCAACTCTGCTTCTACCATTTTAATTTTCATCTTCTTGTTAAGTTCCAGAGTGCCCAGTGCCTCTATTGAAGAAAACAAAAGAATGCAGACTGAAGTTTGGAAATTTCAGCCTACTAGATACTTAAAAACCCACAAACAAACAAACGAAAAACAAAAAAAGGGAAGAACTCATCAGAATCAATGAGAATCCATCTCTGCCTGGAAAATCAAGATGCATTACTTCCTCCTTTTTTGAGAAAAAACACTTCCACCAGTGTAATCTTGCCTCTGATGATTTCTCATCAATAAATATAGGAGGATCCCTGCTCTACTTCATTTTCTTCATCAAAAAACTCACAGGCACCAGCTGGAGTAGGTGTGAGTGTGTTCATACAACTCCTTTTCCTGTCATTAGAAATTAATTATCTATACAAACAATGAGCCAGTCTTTAATTAACACAGAGACTGGAGATGCCAATGTATTCATTTTAGCCCTCCCTTGTAGTATATTGTAGCTGTGGCTTTCAATCACTTCCTACAGCCTTCGTTTTGGTAGAGAGAATATGAGTATTATTGTATGGGAAGGGAGAGTGGAGCATGTGTTCAACAGAGTTCTCTAAGCATAGGCGTCTATTGCTCCCTGCCTGTGGGGATTACGGCCAGGCACTCAGGTGGTCTCTGGCAGAGTCATCTTTCACATACCATGACAAAGCAACATGTTATCACCACAACTATACATCATGAACTATGTTAAGATTGCTAAGACAGTAATCGGTCAAAGCATTTCAGAAAGTTATTTTGCTAACTATAAAGATGTCCCAATAGCTTAAGCCTACTAGAAAGTAGTATAAATCTTTCCATGGTGGCTTTTTTGCCACTTTATTTTTCTGCTGTTATACAAACTTCCTCACAGATTGCTTCTCAGAGGTAATCAGTACCATTACAGAGCCCAAGTGAAAAATACTACCTCAAGTAAGCAGTGCAAGAAAAACATGATTTCAGCTGAGAAATGGTATGAAACAAGTGGAGAGGTTCAGTGAAGTGTAGAGATAGAGACAAAGCTGTTATTGATGGCAGAAGCTAGGGAGGAGAAGGTTTTCTAATCAGTAAAGCAGAGCCACAGATGTAAAGTTAACAGAGAACACATACAGTTCTATAAATACCAGAGAGGCATGAACAGATTCACTGTTGCATAAGGTACATTGTACTAAATATGTTCATGAGATTTTTAAAAACAAGAAGGCCAGCCTTAATTTATTTGAAGAACAGTTCTAATTAAAACTTACTGTGTGGTGGAAGAAAATGTATTGTTCAAATGAATTCTTTATGCTTGTCATACTATATTTTTCTTACCAAATCAGATTAGAATAATTATAAGCCTATAATGACATCAAAACACCACAGTAAACCAGCAGAATCTGACACCTTATTCATGCTGAATAGCAATTTAATCTGTCATGGGACTACTCAGTGTGTGTAACTGTTACAGAATTTCCTCTTTGGCAGTTAATAGCATATTTTATCTGTCTATATATCTGTAGAATATTAGTCAGACATACCTGCGGTTAGGGCAACTGATGCAAAAGAAGTTGTTGACTCATCCATCTCAGAAACAGAGATGTGAGATGCATTAGCAAAGACAATCTGTTATAACGCACAGAGTAACAGAGTAAATTATTGATAGGAAGGTGAGCATCCCTGTTAATATGTGAGACATCTTTTATAGCTGTTTTAATCAGGGCTTAAAACCTTACGTAATTTCTTTGGGACAATGGCAACATCTATTTGTGAAGTTTCTGTCTAAGCAACAAAACTGCCTTCAATATGTCTGAATTTTTGCCTATGGTTTAATTGAATGCTATCCATTCTTTATGCCAACCCTGTGCTAATGGAAGCAACAATATTTCCCCCATTTAATAATGACATGCTTGGTGGAATTCAATATCTTAACCAAATTCTCCTCTGGGAACATTAAGGCTTTGTTTTTTCCAGATGCCTTAAAGTTAAATACCATCGAGCTATTTGTAAGAGACTCTTTGCTCTTAATGCCATTGATTGGTAATGGATTTGCAACATTTTTCACTTTCTGAGAGGCTTTTTGTATTCATAAAAAAGTAAAGCTACACAGTTTTTGGTTTATGGGCCTAATTTTTTTTTCAGCTTGGCAGCATATATTCATTTCCAGCAGCACTCATGATCCTCATGATCTCTATTGAAGTGGTAACTAGTTGCAATACATCCAGATTCTACCAAGGGGGTCACATCCACACCAGTTTGAAACTGACAGATTCATTTCCTACCTTCTCTTGAGACAGCAGTAAGGACTGAAAAAACAGAGGTCCACTGTAATTACTATGTATATTTCAGATTAAATAAATGTGATAAAAGCCTCCATCTGGCTGTTGATCAAATGTGCAGAGGCAGCCTGATTTTCAGTGACATATTACAATATGTCTCTTGTAACAGTCCCTAATGCCGTCCTGTAAATTACTTACATTTGGGATTACTTGACTGCAGCAGAAAGAATATTACTCACTGCTTAAGTGTTGCCTACTGGGAGTATGGGAGATGTGGTCCAATCTTAAAGTTGTTAAGCATACCATTAAGAAATAATGGGACCATGTTTATTTTACTAAATGCCGATTGTGCTCACACTATTTGAAGATGGCAAACCTAATTTAATAGTAGCATTAGTCTGTTCCTAATACTGCAAACCTGTAAAAAGTCTAATGCTGAGGTAATATGTGTAAGTAAGTGGTGTGCTGGAACAGTCCTTGAGGAGAACTTCAAAATTCAGAAAAGTCTTGACAATATGTCAATAGTTTCAAATTATACTCTATCTGCTGAAAAAAAACCAAAAACCCAAAAACAACCAGACCCCTCTCTGAACAGAAATTCAGAGATTCTGGGCCTTTCATTAAAGAAAAATCACAATGAGCTACCTAAAAAAGAAACAATAGGTATTTCAAAGTAAAAATAGAAGACTATGCTGCCATTTCTCCATTTATTTTACATGTCTCTATGCGGTGGCTGTTGCAAAGTGCAGAGAGTCAAAATTTACTGAATTATGGAGGGTGTTTTTAAAAACCTGTAGTAGAAAAGAAAGGCTGGAGAAAAATCTATAAACAAATAGAGTTAGAGCAAGAAATTGGGGTTAGAAGGGCTGTTCTTGTGATTTACAGCTCCTTGATGTTTACTGCTCACAGAAGAATAACAAAACTAAATCAAAATTGAAAATAGAATTGTTTATTTAAAAACAGAGTCATTTAGGCAGGAAAAGTATTTAAGGATCGAGTCCAACCATAAACCTAACACTGCCATATCCACCACTAAACCACGTTCCTAAGTACCACATCCACTCTTCTTTTAAATACCTCCAGCTATGGTGCCTCAGCCACTTCCCAGGAAAGTCTTTATAACCCTTTTGGTGAAGATTTTTTCCCCAATATCCAAGCTAAATGTGCCTTGTGCAACTTGAGGCCATTTCCTCTCTCTCACTTCTTACTCGGGAGAAGAGACGAACACTCAGCTCAAGCTCATTACAAACTCCTTTCAGGTAGTGGTAGAGAATGATAAGTTTTCCCTTCAGCCTCATTCTCTCCAGACTAAGCAACCCCAGGGCTCTCAGCTGCTCCTCATAACATTTTTTCCCTATATCTTTCATCAGCCTTGTTGCTTTTCTTTGGACACACCTATTTTACCAGTGCTGATTTTTAAAGGAAGAAAAATCTCCTCCCTTAGCCAAAGTATGGATACATAGTTTTCTGGTCTACAGCATCACATTTGTCCTTATTATTGAAAATACATTCTGTGCCAGGACACTGTGTAAATCAAGGTGTTGCCCAGCAAGGTCTGGCAAGAGATTTGGTCCTTTAAATTCTTGTTGTGAATCTCACTAGAGAGCCCTTGTGGCTATACTGTTCTTAAAAAGACAGTATCTTTGCATTGCAGTGGTTAAAATACCTTTTCTTCTAGCTAATGGTCTGAAAAAACTTCTTGAAAGCATTCATGAGCCCAGGAAACATCTCATGACACTTTTTGCTCTAGAAATATTATGCTCATCTATTTGCTCACGTCAGCAAGTAAATTTCCAATCCCTTCCCCTTTCTGCCCTTATTTCCTAATAAGTCTGTTGCCTTTACGTTACAGCCATGTAAGTGACATGAAGTTTCTCTCGTAAGCACTTTGTGTGCTTAAACTGATTAAAAATAATAATGCACTCAAAAAATTGTGATACCTATCATTATATCATTACGTTCAATGCCAAAGGTTTTATTAGTCAGAAAAATTTTACTTATGACTATCTCACTGACATCTGTAGCAATGTAATTCTGAATATGGAGCCAGAGGATAATAAATTCAGCTGAAAATGGAGATTCTTTGAGATAAAGTTTGAGCATATGAAGCCAAATGTTGATATTTTGAGTTTTCTGATGTTACAGTCCATAATTCAGTAAAACAATTAAGTATGCAACAAATGGAACTTAAAAGGATTAGGAGCTTTTGTTGAGTTGCAGCTGGAGTGTTAGATCCCATCTTCTGTTTGCAAGACTTACTAAAGGCAACACAGATAAACTAAAGAAGGAGCTAGTACTCCTTTAGCTGTGAGAAACAGTGTTTTTAGCCTTCCTTGCCTTCAGGAAAGCTTTAGCAAGCTGCTCCTCCTTATGAGGAGGTGAGATTCATGAATTCAAAGCCCATTGCGACAGCTTCTCTCTCACATTAGTGTGTCTGGGTCTGGGGCCAGATGCAGCAGCTAACCACCAGTGCTGGGCTGCGCATAATCAGAGAGTCCCTGTTGCTGGTAGCAGCCGCTCAGCGAAGCACTGCTTTTGTCATCTGTGCCAAGGAGGCAGTATGTGGCCTATTCCTGCAAAATCTATGTTGGTACTTAAGGTGGAAAGGTTTTTTTACAGTTTGAAGTCCAACAAAATCATAAAAATATATGCATGCTCTGCCTAATGACAACTTATTCTGCTCAGAATATATAAAGCCTAGATATTGGTGTTCTTCTAGGACACCGTGCTGGTGACAATCCTTGAGCAGAAGGTTAGTTTTTCCAGGGATAAGTATAGAATACCAAGTTTAAATTCTTGCCATGTAAGAAACACGTGGGTGTGCACTTCGGTAAAGTGTTTTGTTTATCTATGCCCCAGTTCTGCTAAAATAAATTAAGACTCATGAACAATAACGGAATCATAGAACAATGAATGATTTTAAGATATGATAGTAGTAGGAGTAAGGCAGGTACTTCACCTGTCCTTCCAAAAACTATTCTATATAGTAGTATTAAAAAACATTGGAAATGGACATTTGAAATGCGTATTCTTCATTTTTGGACAGATGTAAAACTTGCCTGAGTGAGGCTCTGAGCAACTGAATATACAGTGGCGCTGGTCTAAACTGGGTTTGCACCAGATGATCTTTAGAGGTTCTTACTACTTATATTTTTGTACAATTCTAGGAAATGCGTCATAAGCTGCCAAAGAGGAGAATACATGGTAAAAAATAGCTAAAAAATATTTTCCAGATCTTAAAATGAATAGTTAATAATAAACCAGCATCCAGCAGATGGATGTTAGGATCCTACTATTACCTTAAGATACACTGTTCTTTCTGGGTTGTCTTACATTGTTACCATCACTGTTTTATTCATACTGTCAAAAATTCAATAGGTTCTCCAATTACTTTTCTTCTGCCTTCTAGTAATGGACAGATTTGAAACAAGACAGAAAGATTTCACATACAGCTTTAGAAAATAGACAGCAGAAAGCAGCTGTATGTTGGCAGGGAAAACTCTATGTGCTATAAAGGGTCTTGTCTTCCTCTAATATTTTTTTTCTTGAAATATTTTTATTTCAAATAAAATATCTCTAAAAACATAGTGACAGCAGCCATTCTGTAAAAAAAATTCCACAGTAGATTATTTTGGATGATGTTTTACAAAGCATCATACATAACAAGAATGTCAAAGATAAGCAAATTGTTCCAATGGACTTTACATCAAATTATGTTTACAATTACTGAGAGTATAGACCTCCAAAGAAATGAGCATGAACATTTCAGAATTTTGTGGCAATTGCAGTGTTTTCAGTCTGAGGATTTCAGTTTTAAGGCCAGATTGACAAAAGTAGTGTAATTATGCTTTCTTCAGATATAGCTAAATTTATTTATAACAGTCAACTCACTTGAAATCAATCTATTTACTTGCTAGACAAAGTCATGGGAGCAAAACTCTGGATAGTCTTGTTTCTCTGTAATAGCACGGACTAAGAACCAGAAACCACAGGAATTCCTTCTCTGTCTGTCAGAACTGTTATTCAATTCACAAAACATTTCATACATAAAAATATACTACGGTTTATCTCCATGCAATAACAGTGAGCGTGCATCTTTCATAGAACTAGGGAGACCACACAGTCCCTATTGGACACAAAAGGAACAACAGTGACAGGGCATGAGGAAAAGGCTGAGGTACTTAATGCCTTCTTTGCCTCAGTCTTTAATTGTAAAGAAAGTTGTTCCCTCTGTGTACAAATCCCGGAGCTAGAGGAACAAAATGAGGCTCCCATCATCCAAGAGGAGGTGGTCAGAGCCTTGCTTCCTTGCTTGCCCAACTAGATACCCACAAGTCTATGGGGCCAGACAGGATTCACCCAAGGGTATTGAGGGAGCTGGCAGATGTGCTGGCCAAACCCCTTTCCATCATCTTCCAACAGTCCTGGAAGACTGGGGAAGTTCCACTGGACTGGAGGCTGGCTGATGTTGTGCCCATCTACAAGAAGGGTTGCAGGGAGGATCCAGGGAACTACAGGCCTGTCAGTCTGACCTCAGTGCCAGGGAAAGTCATGGA
>WAAB01025893.1:58382-157465 GCA_013389865.1 Piaya cayana
CAGGGGACAGGACAAGAGGGAATGGCCTCAAGCTCCGCCAGGGGAGATTTAGGCTAGAGATTAGGAGGAAGTTTTTCACAGAAAGGGTCACTGGGCATTGGAACAGGCTGCCCAGGGAGGTGGTTGATTCACCTTCCCTGGAGGCGTTTAAGGCATGGCTAGACAAGGTTCTGAGGGACATGGTTTAGTGTTTGATAGGAATGGTTGGATTCGATGATCCGGTGGGTCTCTTCCAATCTGGTGATTCTATGATTCTATAATTCTATGATAGTACACTGTAGGCCCCAAATATGGAAGGAGCTCTGATGGGACTACCGCATGGAAGCCCTCATCTAGCAATCTGATAAATATATGGTCCAAATCTTTTCCAGTAACCTGGGGAGATAAAGTTATGCTGCAAAAGTTCAGATCAGAAATTTCTCTCCCCATCGAGATTCTGAGGGAAAGCACTCTGGAATATATCAACATCTCTCTTTCCTCCTGCTCCCGCCTCCCTCCCAGTCCATTCCTCCTTAATTACTTCCTTTTTGGCAATTTGACTTCAGGGAGAGGAAAACCTTTCAGAAAATATGCTAATAATATAATATCCCAACTCTATTTATGAGAGTGCTCCCACTCCGTTTTCTGTCTTCTTTCTTTCAGAACTCTACATCTTTCTCTGCTACTTGTTCATGGAAGATGTTCGTAGAGCTTCAGCAAAACTGTAATTTAAAATTACTTCCCCAGTGCCACAAGCATCCACATAAATACTGTTTTGCCTTGCTATTGTGTTGTTATTTCTTGCTACTGCCTTGCAAATTAAGTTGTTTTCCTTGTCCCAAAAAGAGATCCTAGGAGATCTCTTGCATTCTTTTCAATTCAATGTTACTGTGTACTCAGGATGAGAAACAAATTCATATTTAAATACCTTTATATACATCTTAGGTCAAATTTGAGCAATGAAGTCTTGGAGTGTGTTAACAAAAATGTGGCTTAATCCATTTAAAAGCAGTGAAACAATGTATCGTTGATGAAAATCATGTCCTTGGGTAACTAATATGCTACACTATGCGTGTTAAAGCCAGCACTGTTTTGGCTGAGCTGATCATCTGTGTACCTGCCTGTCCCATAAGGTTGATTTAAATTCACAAAGTAGGTGTCTCTACCCTAAGTTGCCTGAGGGTCCAGTAGATTTACTTACATTAAGAATGTCAAATACACTCTTGAAAACACTGAATTCAAATAAAACTGTGCTAGCTACAGATAATTTTATTCAAGAAGCAACATTAAGAGGTGCAGAATCATTATGTCTCACTATGGATATGGAGATTAAAAGGGGATATTAAAATAAATACAATTCTCGCATGCATGAGAGAGGGTGAAACTCCCTCAGAATCATCACCACAGCAAAATTACATGCCTTGGTCATGACTCCCTTGGTACTATGAGACAGAAATTATGTTTAATTCCCAAAAGCAATAGTCATGTCATCTGAAAGGCAGGGTTTTGTGAATGTAACTTAAGAAAACACTGTTCTTGAATGGAATGGTCTTGGGGCATAGGCAGATTGAACACATGGGTTATTGTACCCAAAGGACCGCTTGAGATGGCTAATTCAGTATTGACCTCCTCTTCTGACTGCCAAATGTGTTGCACTGAGTATCAGATTGCCTCTTCTTTGGCCTCATTCTCTGTTGACTGGGTGTGCCTAGAAAGGCAAATAACTCAGAAGATGGATGCAGCGACACATCTCTTGTCTCACCTCCCTTTCATGCATGAGCAAGTGTATGCTGACCAGCAATGGTATGACTTGGCCTTGGGCATGATCAAAACATTCCAGGATTCCTAATGAGATATACTTTCAACTGAGTAGTTCCTCAACAACACTTCATCTCTGAAAGAATTGGAATATTGTGTTTGAATGCAGCATATATGAAGGATGTGTTGTCACTAACACATTCTGCTAGTTTCTGTAATGATTGATTCCTGACTGTACATTCAATAGAATATAGACTGTTAAAATCTCTGTCCCTCTTTCTCTCTGTCATGCATCTCTTCAGAGGTATGTACTTCTGACACAGTATCTGATTAGACCATGGTGTTTTTAAGCACATTAACATTTAGTTGACAGGGTACATTACTCATTTGCATTCACAGCTATTAATTTTAAACAATTCTATTTTTACACAGAATTTTTCATTGACTAATGTTCTAAACTAATAATGTTTTTATTGGAAAATAGAAGAAAATAGTGCATATGAGATCATCTTGGAAACTTTTGTTCTAAAATTACTTTTTACAGAATTTATTTTCTAGTTACTAAAAGAAAACTGTTAGAAGCCAAGAAGCCAACTTAAATGTATATCAATCACATTGTCTAGTGTTGCTTAACTTTGTTATTTGAAACACTTGCTTTTCAAGCTTTATTTGCCTGTCTGGTGATAATCAGACCAATTACTAAAAGACTTCTTTTCCTCAGAAGAGTTGTCTGTCATTTTACAGAATAGATGCTGAGAGAAGTTGGCTTGTCTTTCCCTGAAATATGCTGGAAGCAAAATTTGCTTAGACAAAACAAATGCTTTGGTTTTCCATTGTATCCATGAAGAATTTCACCAGCCAACCCTTTAAATAAATGAAATCATGACTGAGCTCCTCATCAGAGGCTTAACCATGAAACTTTTAACACTGAGTATGCTTCATGTTTGCTTTACTTCAGTATCTCAGAGTACAACCTTTCTCCCATTTGACTCAATGCACATTTCAAACTTTTATATATTTTAAACAACTTAAAACTACTACTAAAAGTTTTTGGCTGACAGAAATGTTTCTCAGCCAGCACAAACTACTTCTGGGACCTTCTTTGTGTGTGGTATGGTCAAATATGTGTTTCTTCTTAATACAAAGAATACGGAAACCATTCTGAAATGCACTGAACAGGTTATTTTTCTCATGCATGCATTTCTGTCATTGTCTGGCATGTACTTAAATGCAATATGACCAAGAAGACTGGTTGCACCAGATTTATAATCTTTAATGGAAGTGTCACACTACCTCAGAGCAGAAAACAAACTTGAGGAAGTATGTGCAGTCTGGCAGAAAAGAACAACCCTTGTGCTGGCATAACCCCAGCAGTGAGGTCCAAGCAGTAGATTTTTCAGGAAGGCTAATGTTTATCATTTCAAATCACATATTTTGGCATAATGTTTTCTTATAGACTAGTGATTTTTCAGAGACCAGAAAAGCTTTATAATCAGATACTACAGAAATCATTGTTAGGATGCTGGCATTTGTAAAGGAAAATATTAAAACCAAAATCTTTTTAGTCCATAAACTCATGCACAGAAATGAATACTGAGGGAAGTGGCAGAGAAAGTCTGTCTTTTTACTCCAAGTTCTTAGAATCTGATTTAAAATTATTCCTCCTCTTCCTATACCAACAGCAATATGGACAGAATTTGATGGATAAAATACCATACAGTGTAGGAACTTCAGAGAATTGTCCCTTAAAGAAGCAACATTGTGGATAGGGTCTACAGTACATTGGAAGTACCAGTTCCAGGGGTTGTTTAAAGAGAATAAAATTAATATAGTGAAACACTCTTATACAACACTTTGAAATGTCTCATATCTGTCTTTTGAGGAAACACAAAAAATAGTGGCTGTAACTGCTTTGCATAGCTGACAACAGCATTTTGATAGCAGGTCTTCCTTTTTGAGGTAGAACATGTGTGAAACAAGCAGCTATGCAGCAAAACCAAAATATTCTTCCAAAGAACTACAAGAAAGATCGAAGACATAAAAGGACTGATAATTATGATAGCACAAAAAATAATGAGCTCTGAGTGTAACTGATGGTGAGTTGAACTGTTCTTTCAGATCAAAAAAAATCAAACCTCATTTTCAACATGTTTAGGGAGAGTTATTCTAGTGCTAACAATTTAATAGCATTTTTACACCTAAATTGTACAGGAACCTTTTATTCCCAGAACACCCTGAAAACTCGATGATTCATTTCAATAGGTCACGCCTCGTGAAACATTTTAAGCAAAGTTGAAAATCAATTAAAACCAAAGAGATGTTACACTGTTTGTCTAAATGTTGGAAAAGCAAAATCTTGCTTTTCTTTACAGCATTATGAACTTATTAACATCTTTGATAAACATAAACAAAATATTTTGAGATATTTTTAAAGAAAGACTGGGAAAGGGAGAAAAGAATCTGCCTTAAGAACACAAACCTCTCCTCACGTTTTTCCCATTTCTTTTTTTTTTTCCATAAACAATGTTGAATCATGGAGAATACAGCCATGCTCTCTTATTTGTGATGCTTCCTACATGACTGAATGCTCTAAGATTCAGATGAAATAGTTATTATGCCTGTGAATGATGCCAAACAGGACAAATAAAAAGTACTGGATACATTCCTTCTCTCTGTGTGGTAGGGATGGGGAAAGGCAAGCAGATTTTTCAAAGTTTCCTTAAAAGAATAATGAATTAAAATGAGTGTCCTTCTTTTAGCAATTGCTGTTGCTATTAGTAGTAGGAGTACTGCTTTAATTTTACATATATATTTCTCTGTATAATTCAAGAAAATTGGAATTAGTGTTATAATCTGTTCATGGGATCCTTTAAATAGTGATAGGAAATAAGAGACATCTTGCCCTGCATTGTGCTATTGGCCATGTCTGTTCTCATGGCACTGAAAAACAGTCGCATACTCACAGGGAAATAAAATACATGCTTTTGTATCTCCATGAATCTTTGATTTTCTACATGAACACCACTAAAGGAGAGAATGAGTTTTAGGAAAAGCCTGCTGATACACAGAACTGCTGGATCCCTTGCCCATGTTTCAAGAGCTGCTTCCTCCTTGTAGGGAACCACCTCTGAACTTTGCCCTGTTTATCAATTATAGCAGTTAAAACAGCAATGGCACAACCAAGCTCATGGGTTCTGCTACATATTTTGTTCCTAAGTATTTAACGTTATCGAAAAGGGGATGCAGAGGCATGAATTGACTTAGTCTTCGAGGAGAGTAAAGATGGGAATAGCGACAATGATGAAACTCAGCCCCTATTAAGTCAGGAGGAAATGTAAATTAGAAAAACCAAATTTTAAGCCAGAATACCAGCCAATACTCTATTCACTGTTGTATGATTATCAAAAACCAGATAAGCAAATAATACACACTTTAGACTGTTTCTCCCTTTTTTTTTCCTTTTTCTTTCTTCAATTAGTCAGTGGCTTTGCTGTTGCTAAATTCCTTTTCTTTTCAAAGAATCTCATTTTCTTTCCATTGAAGCAAAACTGAAGAAAAGAAGTGAGAAAATCATGGAGTAACTAAGCAGGTGAAATCTTTGTAAATACTACTCTGAACTCCTTAATATTCTGAATCCCTGCTTCAGGGAGATGAAAACTGTTGGCATAGTATAAATTGCACTGATGTCTAAGATGGAAGTGTTTACTGTAGATTTAGAAGCCTGACTTGTTAGGGGAAAAAGAAAAAAGCGAGAAATTAAGATTGCTCTGTGATGCTGGGTTTTGCTACAACACAAGGCTCACTCATAAACAGAAATATAAACAGAAATTAGAAGTGGTCACAAACTGCTGAAGGTCTCCATTTAATTAGAATTCAAACTACTAGCAAACTATCTAGCTCATTTTGGTTCATTATGAAACATTTCTGGAGAAACAGAAAAATAACATAATTCCTAATGATTAAGATTGCCATGATGTAATTTTGTTTAGGCATCAGATTCTTTTTCAAGTTCCTGGGACTAAGCCAGGATTCTAGTTTTTGCCTGAAATGGGCAAGAGATTGATGAAATGAAACTTTAAATCTCTATTGCAAAACACGTGTTCATTGAGAGTGTATGTTCATTTCAATTGCCTGAGTACACACACAGTAGTAGAGACTTCTCTGCATCATCCAGAGGAACAGAAGTACTGTTATATGCTAGCTATATATTCCTTAACTTACTTTAAGCATCTTACATATTACACCAGTTGTATAAAACTGTGGTATCACTTTTTTTTTTCTTTAGTGAAAGGAGATGTAATTAGGACATGCTTTATAGATGGGCCAGGAATCAACTCCATACTTTCCTTCTTCAGCCACCCATCTTAATTCTCCCTTAGAATCCAACCCAAAATACTCCCTCACACATTCAATATAAGATGTACGATATCTCACATGGAGTTACTACCTTAGACACACATGGCTTGAGCATTATAAACTTCTGTTATTCAACAGCTTTCACTGATGTGCAGTAGGAAGCAGCTTGCTCAGGGTATGTAAAACCAGATCATTTGGATGAAAATGTCTACACAGATCATTAACTTCTACCTGCTGATGCCTCTCTAGTTTCCAGTGATCCTTCTCTCACTCATAAATGGGTGACTACTGACAAAGGAGAGTAAAATCCAGATGCTTTTAAATTTTCAAGGCTAAAAGTCACTGTATCTGATTTATGACTGCATGCAAATTAACTGTGCTTTCTCCTGCCTGTGTATCAGAGGGAGTAGGGTGGACTGACCAAGGTATGTATCCTTTTAGCAGCTAGTTTTTCAAATCCAGTATTTCAGTAAAAGTGGAAACTAAAAAAGGTATGCTAGTAAGTAACAAGAACTGCAGCAGATTCATTGCTGTCCTACAGCAGGGGTGCAGTTTGGAGCTTGGAGATCAGCATGATGCTCCTTTCTTTCCATGGAAAGAGCTAGAACACAGATTCAGCTGGGTGCCAGTTTCCAGTATTTACTCTTTCAGACAAGCCATAGGAGCTTGGTTGATGCACTTCAGGTCTGCACAGTATCACTTTTGCTGTATGTTCTTTCTGGAAGTGCTCTTGAACATGAAAATCAGCATCAATTTTATTCATATCAGGGGAAAAGACCAATGAAAATTCATGTTTACATATGCATGGTATTCGAGACTTGTAAGTTTACAGTAGTGTGATTGCCAATTTCTTTGATAGTCATTTTACCACTTGCACAGTAGCTGGACACGGGGAAATGTTATTTTTTCCCTTATGGCAGAAAGAGTCATATCTGATGAGCATTCTCTGTGTTATGATATCTTTCTTTTCCTGATAAAGTAAATTACATATTAAGCCCTTTTAATCTGTAATTTGTATTTGCATTTTTGGGAAGGAGGAAAACTCATAACTTAGTTTTTATGGTTTTATAATTTCATTGAAACTGTGAGACTTGGCAATAAAAAGTCTAAATCTGTAATTCATTTTGTCAAGATGTGTTACCTCCCTATTATTTATGTAATACTGGGGTATTAAACTGCACTTTCAAGCATCTCTTTCTCTTTCACAACCATTACAATGTTTATTGAGCTTACTTACAAATAAAATCTTAAATTTAGGGGATAAACTTGCAGATCCTGTAATAGTAAATGAAAACACACTATTCAAAAGCATTCTTCAAGAAAGCACAAACTACTTTACTGTTTTGAGTATAGGCATAATACGTGGCCCGTTTACTTTTATATTTTCAGGGTTGAGGTCTAATTAAAATACACCATGGAGTCTTTAAAAAAGATTTCTAGTGAAAAAGAGCTCCAGTATATGTTGTTTTTTTCACAAGCCTTCAGACTCAGCTCTGCCCTAGTCTTTAAATTTTACACAGATAGGTAGGTGTAACTCTGTAAAGATAATTTTTCAAAACAACATAAACTACAGAGGAGGTTTAGGCTGAACATTAGGAAAAAAAAATTTAACAGAAAGGGTCATTGGGCACTGGCAGAGGCTGCCCAGGAAGGTGGTTGAGTCACTTTCCTTGAAGGTGTTTAAGGGACACATGGATGAGGTGCTGAGGGGCATGGTTTAGTATTTGATAGGAATGGTTGGACGCGATGTTCCAGCGGGTCTCTTCCAACCTGGTGATTCTGTGATTCTATGAATCTATGATTCTACTTAAACAATCTAGCTTTAGTAGTTTATAGTAAGATAGCATTCAGTTGAAACTGTAACTGTTTTTTCTTTTAAGCTGACAATAAGAGCAATGGTTTTACTGTGAGTTCCAATAAAACTGTGTACTCCAATCACAGATACATTTCCTAGATACAGCTAGAGCCACAGCGGGCAGGATGGCAAAAACGTTCTCGAATGGCATGAGAACGTTTCTCCAGCAAGCTTTATTTCTCCTTGCTAAATTTGATTTTGCCAAACAATGACAAGAAGCATCTTCTAAAACTATCATAAGTCAATGTAAATTTGTGAATGGCCAGTTCATGAGAAGAACAGGGACACAGTAGTTCTTCAAAATGTTGATGATTCATGTAATTGTCACTGACTTAGTCTGATTTTCTATGACTGGTATCAAAATATTTTTTTCTGTAGTAACTGTGCTAAGTGAACTCCAGTATGGATAGCAGTATATTTATATTGTTTGTACATCAATAAGGTTATAATAGTAGATTATATTAGAAGATTTGGTTTAACTAAAGTAGATTAAGGTAGAGGGATATTGCAGTTGTGATTCAGTCATCTTGCCATTTATATTATCTTTATCTGTGGTTATTAAATTAATATATTCAATTTACTTTTCTTATCATTGCAAAACAAAAATAGCCTGGTAGTCTACAGCTACCTTAGTCAATAACCTAACAGTTACAAGGATTTATTTTAAGTTAACAATTTTATTATTTTAATAATAATAAAAGCTATGATTTAAGGTTGACATGTGTTTATTCATTTATATGATGATCAATATGAGATATGCAATTTTTTTTCCTGTGCAGAAAAATCTTAGAACATAGAAATGACTGTAAGAAATCAGGAAACACCACTGTCTAGTCCATTTTGCTTACAACCAGATGAAAAATGGAACACACAAAGTTCCCCTTGTTCACTCACCTATTTTCTGATTCCAGAGTCTAGAAGCTTTCCACATTGGTGACTGCATCCACATCACTGACATTGTTCACGTTGTTTCTAATTTAATTTAACTGCAACCACCTCTCTTTTCAGCTATCTCTTGTCCAAGCTGAAGAGTGCTGGTCTGCTTAATCTCCATTAGTACAGACATCATTTTCAAACACCAGCCATCCTTCTCACTTTTTTCCCCTCATTTCTCTTCTATTTTTTTTTTATGCTGGATAAACAGATCTTTGTGCAGTATTTCTCATGCAGAGGTGCAGTATAAAGCATGAAGTCCACTTATTAAGGTGCACCATAGATTTACACAATGACATGGCAATGATTTCTGTATGGGTTTCTGCTATTCTTCTGCTGGTGCCATCATTTTACCTGTCTTCCTGTATTGCCACTGAATCCTGACTTGTCTTACAAAGAATAGATGAAAAGAGGCAACATCTCTATATGAAGTACTATCACAAGCTTATTCAGACCTCACAATTACCGTTCAAGTGTGTGCAACTGAATTGGTTTTCCAGAACCAATGCATCACTTCCATTTATTACTTTAAATATTTTCATTTGATTGCTTCTGCAGCTGTACATTGAGATTCTACAAAATTGTTAAGTCAGTTAAATGTCACATGTGCATAATGGTCATGTCTTTTTGTTTATCAGACTCTCCCTGCATAGTGTAATCAAGTTCTTCCTTTCTCTTTTTGCGTAGCAGTTGTCCTTTCTCCCCAGTAAAGAGCTAGATCACTGTAGGGTGAAACGGCTGCCTCAATGACACAGTAAGGGCCTTCTGACTTTTTTTCTTGGTAGTGAAATAATTAATACCACTTCAGATATCAAATTAAAGACTTTTGCACTGTTAAGATTCTTGAAACATCTCAATTTAATTTAGAAATGGCTTCTGAAAACAGCATTACTGGGCAGGAGGAGTAGGGGAGGATTATCCCCTTAGTAGGTGATGGAAAAATATGCATAATCTCTGGTAGACTCCAACATGGAAAATTATGAATATTTTATAATTTTATCGTAAAAGTGTTTTCAAAGTTTATTTGAATTGCCAGGTGATAAAGTTTTTTTGCTAAATAATCTCACTGCATATAAGATCTGTGAAATGGGAATGGGAACCGTTCAGCATATGAGTATGTAGCTTTAATTTATTTTAAATTTCTGTCATAAATATAGTTTTACTCTTTGCTGTCTAGTAGCAGTAATATTTACCATTATCTACTATGGTACTGCAGATTTTGAGATAAATATTTTGAGAACAAGTACAAATTTGAAGTCCCATTACTTCTTTTATTTTCTTTGAAGCAGGTTCTGTGGACACTTCAGATGAAAATTGGGTCTTATCTTAATATTCACAACTTATCAAAATTTTGAAGTGTTACATAAAGTAAGCAAATACAGTAAATGCTTGATAAGTGCAAAAAATATAAATGCTTTAACCTTATCATGAAAGTGATTTATCTATAATAGCTCAGACTGAGTGCCAAGAAAAAAGAACAAACCAAAAAAAGTCATTTTTGTACTTCTTGTCTCAGTATGCAATGAATACGTGCAAAAAAAGATCAAATTAATGGAATATTTAGGCATGATTATGTTGCACTGCCTGTTACACAAACTTCCAAATAAGCTTTATTAAATGAAACTCAAAAAAGGAGACTTAGCCCTAGTGTTAAACATGGCCCTAGTCTCCCAAAAGACACACATGCGTTTGACTTAAATAATGGATGTAACTTCCCTGATTTCCATGGGATTGCTCATGACAAGCAAAACATGCAGGTAAGATTTTGCAAGATTAGGCTGGTATGTGAGGCCTGATTAATGACATTTGTCCAGAAGATAAGATGTCACAGATGATAGGAAGGCACCTACCAAAGTGCTACTGTTAACAACATACTGTGTGATTATGTAGTCACAAACTAATTCAATTAACATGTAATTATAACATACATAATGCAAAGCTGATGTAAAGTTCTTAAGATTTCGGCACAGGCATGGCAAAAAGTAAGTTTAGACTGAATAACATACTGCTAGATAGCAGGCCCCGTTCCTTCTAATGCTTTTGACCTACTATGTATGTAAGTAGTGCTTCCAATGCAGCACTACGCTGCTGCCGACACATCATTTTGGTTTTGATTGCTGAAAGAATAGCTGTGAAATACAGACAGGCGTAGCTCACATTCCTGCAATGATTAGTGGTCACCATGTATCTTATGACATTCAATACCAAAATCTTAGAAAACTACTTTGTTCAGTGCTACATACTATTATTTCTATGTTTTCATCTGTATTTTCCTTGCAGTAAGATATATGCAATGCAAAGACAGTAATTAATGTTTACAAAATATCAGAGGATAAGACTGATATCTTAAAATGAAAGATGCTGATTGAAAGAATAATTTAATTAACAAGGGTAAATTAATGAAAAGTTAAATAAAGAGCAGGCTTTTTTTAACAGAATTCCATTCTCATGGTAATAATTTTGGAGAATTCCAACACATTTAATACATCCACTGATAAATAAATCATCCACAGTTATTTTTGATCATAATTTGAAATCATAAGTTAGATTTTAGTTGATGTTCAGGACTCAAAAAGCTGATTTTCGGAATTCTCAACTGACCAAGTTGAGAATATTTGAGAATATTTAACTGCCATTTTCATTTCTCTCCTTTCCAGAACACTTCCTTTTAGCATACTGTTAATACTGCAATATGGCTAAAGTAACTACATTTTTCCAACAATAGTCTTCTGAACATGGTATAAATTACAATCTTCCTATCCTTGGAAAGAGAATTAAAATAGCTTTTTGAAGTATTTAATAGACATATATTAAAGGAATCCAGCAACAGATGGGGAAACCTATGACTGCTTGTGTGTCTCCTTTGAAAATATTATATCCTTTCATAACTTGAGTCTTGGTATTATAATTTATTTGGAAAGACAGATGACCTAGGTTTTCATGTATGGTATTAAATGTAATACTTACATCATTTCAGGGACCTACTTCAACTGGAGGTTTGTTAGTTATAGTGCAACATTAGGCATCTGCTCTGGCTACCACAATATAAATCTTATGGATTAATAAAACAGAACAAAACAGTTGAGGCAGATGAAACCTACTATGATCATCTAGACCAACTGCCTGACCACTTCAGGGCTGACCAAAATTTAAAGCATGTTATCAAGGACATTGTCCAAACATCTTTTAAACACTGACAGGCTTGGGGCATCAACCACCTCTCTAGGAAGCCTGTTCCAGTGTTTGACCACCCTCTCAGTAAAGAAATGTTTCCTCATGTTCAGTCTAACTTTCCCTAACGCAGCTTTGAACCATTTCCATACATCCTATCACTGGTTCCCAGGGAGGAGAGATCAGCACATCCCTCTGCACTTCACTCCTCAGGAAGCTGTAAAAACCGTTGAGGCCACCCCTCAGATCCTTTTCTCCAAACTAGATAAATCCAGAGTCCTTAGCTGCTCCTCAGTTTCATGAATTAATGTCAGTTATGAGACTCTGAATGAATAGAGCAATTTAAATATGGGCATAACTAAAACACTTCCCCAAGTCAAATACTTCCTTTTTAAAATTAGGTAATCAATGATAAAAGTGATATAAATAAAATGTATGTGATAATAACAAAAAGCATGATAGAGAAATATAAGGCTGAAATGGACAACTGTAAATAACTGATAGGGAACTTGGAGAAGCTGTTATGCACAGAAGATTTTAATGAATATGAAACCACTCATTTTCTCTCATTCCTCCAGCTTTGTTCTCCTATTGCATTCCTCAGCCATCTGTTTGGCCAATGAGATCCATTCATGTTTTAGACACCTGTGATTTTAAATACTCATTAAAATCTTATTCTGGATTCTTCGCTAAGGCTCATGAAAGCATGAAGAACTAGTGGAACCATTCTGTAACCATAGGTCAAAAGAGAGAATAGAGTTTAAGATTATGTCCTATTTAACAAAGCCCTAATCAGATGATGTCCAAGGGAATAAAGACTGTACTGTATATGATCTGTTTAAAGCAAAGGGTAGCTGTAGAACATGTTTAATTGTTACTTACTTTGAGCTAAAAATGTGAGTTAAGCTTGTGCTTGAATATAGAACTAAGCTCAAATGCTGCACACAATAGATTCAGAGAATTCTTCACACAGTGGTTTAATATGTTAGGATTTTGAAAGTTATTCAGACAGACTAGAAACTGGGGCAGTATAAACAGGGTTACTGGACTGTAATATGAGGTAACTCAGATATGTTTTCAAGAGTTAAAAAGATAAAAAACCCCAAAATCCTGAAAATGTTAGAACAGAATTAACACCCAAAGCCCTAGAATCTTCATGTTGGGTTCTCCCTTGAGAACAGACAGCTTAATAGTTCATAACTTTTTTAATAAAAGAGACACATTAGAAACACGTTTTAGAGTGACCCATGTGTTGTTCTTATTATGAACACTACCTCTTCTGTTAGTATACACTAGTCCATGAAAGCACTGCCTTAAAAACAGAACTGCCCTTGAACTCTCTTGATGTTCTTAATTTCTCCATAATACTGCAAATGTACATGAGTAAGATGTTTCACACTGCATACAACCCACCTATTTTTTTATGGTGCTGAAGACAACCACACAATACTGTAATTTTCTCTTGTGTGTGAATTATTCCCCTGACTGTTTGCTTGGTTGAGAAGGATTTAGAATTATGTAAAAATCCTACAGTTCACTCATATTTCATAATAAATATATAAAAGCATGTTCTTCACTATACATTAAAACTAAAACCTCTGAGTGTCATAGCAGCAATACGCAGCAATTTTTTTCCACAGAAAATACTTGGTAAGAACTAGTGGATACTACTCAAAAACACCAGGAAGTTAAAGTGTGGACATTTCAATCACATAAACCCAAATAACACACCTCTACAATCATGCTATATTACAGGGAATTATGATAACAATAACAATAACAATGTCCCATAGGAACTAAGAATCTATAAAACCATTCACAAATTACTTGGCACAAAGTCTTGTGGTGGAGGAGAGCCAACTTGATTGTAATAAAAGACTAATTTCTTCTTAGTGTTTCTAACTCCAGAAATATTGGTAACAGACACAAGTTCAGGATCGATGGCAGTAATTGTGCTGAAGAATCTCAACGTGTGCTCAAGAATTGAACAGAGTGAATTTCCCCACTGGAGATAGTAATTGAGTCAAAAGCAACCCTAAATATTAAAAATGTTACTCTTAGGTCTATATTGAAAACTACATACACACACACCCAAAAAAAAAAGTGCAACAGATTTACACATTAACCTTCTACGATGTTTCCATTCCCTAACAAATTAATATAGTCATAAAAGTATGTCCAGGGACCTGGTGCAAAGTCAATGCTAAAGACTAATAGAGCACTTTGAATTCATTAAAATGAAAGTTGTCTCTACTCTGCAGGGTGCTGAATTCAGTTCATGAACTGATGTGTATACAGAAGAGACTTGTTAGCCAAAAGAAAGAAATGTACAAAATAAATGAAATGGCTTCCTTAAATTGTCAGTCTTGGGGATTTGTCAGTCTTTGGGATTTGTCCTTTTTTTTTTACCACCTCTAACACATTCCCATGAATATTTATATTCTGGTCTTTGTTGCCCAGGATTCTCGTCTCTTACCCTTTAAGCTGAAAAAGGAAATTGTATATTAAAGTAAATTGCTACTCCTGATACTTCTTTCTCTTGACTGATGGTTTTCTATTACAGTCTTGTAAGAATTCAGTCTGGAAAGAAACCTAAGCATCTTGATTGAAAGGATTTGATACATTCTTTTCAAATTCATACTATCTAAATCACAGCAGGACAACTTGTAATCAAAGTTTTTCAAAAAGAACATAAATTTGGGGAAAAGGAAAAGGCCATTCAGCCCATTGCAAGTCATCTTGGTTAACACAGTTCCTCCAGAATAGTATCTCCCTTCTTCTTTAATGACCCCAGCACTTTCAATTCCAAACCTGGCTCAGTAGGCTATTGAAAAATTGTATTTCTCTTTGAGTGAAAAGTACTTCCTTGTTGGTTCTGAATTTCATTTTTTTCAGTCACTTCCATTTGTGCTTTCCCGTTCAGTCTTTTATACCCAGGCAAACAGTGAGTCAAGTGTTATTGAATAAGGTTTTCCACCCTGTATTTCTCAGAGTAGACGAGTTTGTAGTTCTCTCTCTCTCTTTCAATTTTTATGATGAAAAAATGAACTCAGTGGTGATTAGGTACAGCCATTTATGATACCATATACTCCAAACCAGAATTCTCTTCTGCTTCCTTCATATAAGGTGTGTTTTAAGCTAATCATTTAAAACATTGATATCTTTTTGGTTTTTTGTAACTTTTTTTCAGATATGTTGACACTGCTTTTGTGCACCCAATGTGACAGCCACATTGCAGCAAAAATATTAGAGTCTAAAGATTTTTTCTTTAGAGTCATAAAGTAAAAGAAGTACAGAAATACACTTCTTTCTGTATTTCCAGTCTCTCTCCCTCTATTAACTGCAACAAGGAAACACATTTTAACTATACTATCAAAAGCATAATGCAGTCAAGACGGGCATTACTACCACAGCAGGCCCTGCACTTTCAGTATTTTGTCATGTAGTGCTGAGATGTGCAAGGCACACACTTGGCATTCTACTCTACAAACATATGTGTTGTGATGTTACTCAGTCCATTCATGACTACGTACCCTGCACATCAAAAATAACCCACAGAAAATATGAAATCCCATATGGGGACCCTAATGGATTCAAGAGGAGACCCAGACCAAGTGCTAAACTGTACTGATGCTTTTGTCAACTCCTGAAGGAGCCAATCCCTTGAAGTAAACACACAAACCAATCTCTCCAAGCACTGTTTTTCTCTGCGTTTCAGTCTCCAAAGTCAACACAGAACACACACACACCTCAAATCGCTAACACGGAAAAAAAGAGAGATGACTAGGCAATTGATTTCAATGGTCTGAAAGGTGCTAAAATATTGTGTGATGAATATTCTTTTTTTTTATATTCACTGTCTGAATAACCTCACATGCAAAAATTAATAGGTCACATTAAATCACCTCTGAAGTCACTTGTTGTAGGTTTTGCTTTTATTTTATTGTCCTGGGGAATACTGTAGCTTCAAGTTTTACCAAGGTCATCTTTCATATAAAAAACTTAATATAATTAGTATCTGTTCTGTATTTTGTGAAGCTCACACTGAAAGTTATTAACTGTGTTTCAAGCAGAGTGTCAGAGAAAACAAGGGCAGAGAGAATAATCTTTTAAGCTTCAAAGGCACAGTTGATGACTTTAGGTCACTGGCTAGTGATAAAGATGTGCATTTTTCATTAAAAGTGTTAGCAATAAATTTGAAACTATAAGTATTTTTCTCTCTCTTTCTTTCTTTTCCTCATTTTATATTTTGCCAGCACCATTTTAGACTTTTTTAACATCCCACATGACATTGGAGCAGTTGCATTAGTTGTCTATGTTGTTAACGTGAATGATACTTAGTTGTGTACTTTTGCTTTAAAGAGTGAAGCGCTTCATGAGTATCCCGACAGCACAGAACTTGCCCAAATCTGCCTTATGCAGTAAGATCAGAAAAAAAGATCTTGGTTTACTGGAGAAAGATTTAAAAAGAACCTATGTGTGGTTGTTAACCTTGGAGAAACTTAAAGGTGAAGCAAGGCTCAAATTCATAACAATGAGGCCAGTTAACTGCTGAAGAGAAACATCAAGGGAAATTATGGATTCTCCATTCTTCCAGGTTCTAAATTAACCCTACATATGTTCTGCTGGATGCTCTTTAAAACAAAGGTTTCTGTTCCTTATCAAGAACTTATGAGAGTGGAATCCATACAAGAATTTAGGCTAATTGACCCAGCAGGTCCCTCTGGAAGTAGAAGATCACAGACTTTAATCTATGAGCAACATACTAAACTCCATATAGTCCCACTGAAAATTAATAAGCTTATGTATTTGTAAGATTTTAGATAGAAGAAAGGATATTACAGTCTGTTCTTTTGTAGAGGAAACTCTTCACATATCTGCCAGTCATTCTAAAGCTTCGGGACACTGCATAAAACATTGACAATACACAAAAAGTACTCTGTTTATCTTTGGACTGGAAAGTCCAGGTTCAATCAGACCTTAAAACCACCTGTCTGCTAGATGGGATACACTCATTTAATCAATTTGCAAACCAAACTGCTTGCAGAGGTAAATGTACTTGTTCTCCAAAGTATCTTGAAATCAGTGTAATTCTGGCTTCTAAAGCAGCAGCTTAACTTGTTTTATTACTATTTTGAATGTCACAAGATTATGAAGTATGACTGAAGTATGAAGTTAGTATGAATAATGCAGGTTTCAGGTATTGTTTACATCTAAATGTTGAAAATGACCACACATTAATAAAATGCAGAGTTATGACTGAAGTCACCCCTCAGCTAGAGGTTAGATGAAAATGGTCAGTATGTTTACGATCTTCAGTACACATTGACTTTGATGTTATGCTTTACATAGAGGCAGAGGCAGTGATACTGATTACTTCAGTCCTTCCCATGTACTTTTTGAAATGCTTGTGTTTCCTTGCCATTTACATGTGGAGGCTGTGCAGGAGGAGTGCTAAGACCCTACAGTCTGTGGCACCTGAGGAAAAGTCTCAGGATTAATTCAGAATCAAGGACTTTGTTTGTAGGCAGTGAATATGCTTCCAGCAGAAGGGACTCTTAATTTGGAAAATCTCTTATACTGCTAGCTTACAATAGAGCTGTAAAGACTGCATAATTCATATGCAGTAGAAAAAAAAAAGTAGTGTGATCAGAGCTCAGGTTAGGAATGTTTGAATTCCTGATGCATTGCTGAAGCCTCTTCGGAGCTCAGCTATATAATGGAATCTTTATCAGACCATCAACCAATTGTGATGCTTATCTGTACAGCTTGCATTTTGGGTTAAGTGATAATCCATCAAAGCTGGAAATCATTGTGTACTTTTTAAGTTGCATACTTCATTACTGTGAGCTGACAGCTGGATAGATTTGTTAGTACTAGAAATATTTGTTCCAGACACAAAAAGCGGGTTCCTAATATATGATACTATGACATTGCCTTTCCTTTTATGTATTCATCATGCCTGTGTTGTAATCTACGTCTTGTTTATGATGTTCATTTACATAGAAAACTATTCAGAGTATAAAATCTATCTTCATTTGTTCCAGAATGCAACAGCTTCATTTCATGAATAATATGACCAAATAACATATAATAATGACGACAGTCGTCATCTTACATCGTAATAGCTGTTAAGCAGAGAAAACTGCAATTTTCCTAACTGCCTGTTTCTTTGCTTTAGCTTGTAAAAAATGAAAATTGAAAAGCCCAAGTACACTTCATGGCAATCAAGCTAACAAGCATGATATGGGTCATATCAGAAATTTTTGTGGCTAGACTGCATGGTGCATGTCGACTGGAAAATTACCCTTGGATAGATATTACAGCTACAAAAAATCTTTTACAAGTATTTGAGAACTAGGTATTCCACACAGAAACAGTTTGGTTTGTATTTAGGTCTGCTCACAATATAAACATTAGGATATTTCCATCTTTTTAGCATGTACGATAAAAGAGTTTCACATTTAGTTTCACACTGCATGAAAAAGTACTCCTTTTCATAACTGCAATCTGATGCTACTTACTACCCTGTTGCCCTGTTTCCTCTGAGCCACAGGAAGATATGTTCTGTAGATGCAATGGTATCCAAAATCCATAGTCTTAATTTAAGAAAAATATAGATAGTTTCCATACTTATTTGTATACCCCCTTGCTTGGGCCTAGTGTGTTTTTGGTCTACAATCACCATGCATGTGAACACGCACTGTTTGTGTTGACTTATCTTCTTTGGATATACTTGGAAATCTGGAATTTTAGGCATTGAAGTAAGAAATTGTTTCTATTTTTGTTTGCTTGTTTGGTAGGTTTTGGTTTGTTTTTTTTTTCTTTGTTTTTTTTGGTTGGTTGCCACAGTGAGATACCTTATACCATGATGCTTAACTGTAAAAGAAACACCTGAGGACTCCGAGTTTTAATTTTTTTTGTATCTATCAAATCTGTGTACATGATCCACTGCACTAGCATTCTCAAAAACTACTTTCATGATATTATAAGAAGGCTTTTCCTGTCTGTGTATCTATCAGACCTAAAAGACAGATTTCTTTAAGTTATAAGAGATGCTACAATCTCCTTTGTTGATCTTAATATTGTGAGCTTTGAGAATTTGCTGCATTAATTGTACTACCAAACATGACTAGTGGGATGAAACCCTAATTAAATATTCCATTTCCCCTAAAATAGGCATCATGGACTACTAAGTCTCTTGAAAATATACTTGTTGAACTTCAGAAACTCCAAGTCCTATTCAACACAGGAGGAACCGGAGACGGTACAGACAAGCGAGGACTGGGCAGGTGCACATTAGAAGAATAATTTCTTGAGAAAATATTGGCAGAATAGACTTAAGCGTTAACATTATAGAGCCTTTTTTTTTTCTCTCTTTCTTGAAACTCTAGAAATTAGCAGGTAATACAACTTAAACAGCAAGTGAAATCAAATGAACTCTGTATGCTGAAGGAGCTGGAGGAAACATTGATGGATCTGCAAATAAACAGACAGAACTAATATCAATTCACCTTCCTTACTTGTGTTGAGCAAAAGTATCCTGGATTCCCCTTTGCATGGCATAATTCATGTGCATCCTGCAAGTATCATAGGAGAAGAGAGGAGCATAGTACTGTCTAATAATTCTTTCTCTAAATTCTGGGTTATAATTTCCTCATATTTCCATAAACAACACATTTGAATCTCACCATGACAGGATATTTTGATACAAAAAATACAAGTGATGCCAAAACAGCCACTCTCAGACCCTGACAACTTGTTTTCTGGTCTCTAGAAACATTAGATTTTCGCATTGAGATTGTCCTCCCAGTTGCACAGAAGCCTGGGATTTGGCTGGAGGACCTGAGATCATACACAAAGCAAGCTGTGCAGTTTTCATTCCAGGGTCAGAGCCCTTGGTAGCAGAGGACACATGGAAAGGGAGGCAGACAGTGTTACATTCCTGCACATTCCCTCTGCACTTGTTAGCTAGTAGTGGACATTGGGAAACTAAGAATCATTTCTCTTCCTGGTCTCCTCTATTTAGCCCATGTAAGTGCCAACAAACAAATGTTTGCTTTATGTTCCTGGTCTATTTATCAGCTAGTTGCAGGTGCTGACTAGGGAAAGTTTCTCAGCTACTACTCAGCTGAAGCTTGTGGATGTTCCACCTGGGTAACAGATAGCTCTGACCATAGATATCCCTGGAGGTTTCAAGACTTAGGGAAAGATGCTTGTAAATTAGATTTGGGATGTCATCATGCTTTATCATGTTTTATTAGTGCACCTTCTAAACAACTGAGAAACAAGTAGAATGAAAAATAAAGGTAATAAAAAAGCCATCGAGAGATGCCGTTCTTGTGTGGTGGGTGCTAAAGGCTTACTTGAACATCTGATGGAAAAAAAAAATCTAAAGAACTGTTGGCCTCAGATTGTTTGTTCTCCTGGGAAATCTAGAAGTTGGATAAGCCAGTAGGAGATTATTGTAAGAGAAGTGAAGATGAGAAAAAAGAAACAAAAACAGGGGAGCTGTAATTTTCTTACCTGGTTTAAGTAAAACTAGAAGCAAATTACAGATCTTATGTTATCAGTATAGTTATAAAATAGTATATAAAACAATTAGCTTTTAGCATGCTGTCATACAAAACTGCTTTTAACATTAGAAAACAATCTTTCTTTTATAATCAGAGTTGAATGCAAGTCAGCATACACAACAATACTTAAGATATGTCTACTCTTATCTCCTTTATTGGTCACATATTCTATACCTTTCCCTTTCTTTATTGTTTCTTTCTCTGCCAATATCTCTAAGTGCCAAGTTATATGAAATCACAAGGAAAGAACTGGTAATGCTTAACACCTTTTTGATGGAAAAAACTGAGGTCTACAATTACTGTCCAAGTAGTGTCTGCATTTAAATTACCTATAAAGAAAAAAGTATTCTGATCCTTTTTTTTCTTTTCTCCCCTTATATAAACTCAAAGGTAAAAATGAGAAAAAAATAAAATAATGGGGTGCTTTTTAGCTAAGGTGGTTGAAATTTGTGCTATTAAATACAAATATCACACTTAAACTAAATTCACAATAGTTTTCAAAATGGCTATGTCATCCTCAAACCCCTTCTTAATCCATCATAAACTCTTCTTCTAAATTTAGCTCCACAGATATCCTTTAAGAAATCTTTCTTTAATACTAGAGGCAAAACCAATAAAATCAAAGTGGATTATAATAAAGCAAGGATTTCATTCATATATAAATGTGTACTTTCATTGGCTTTGTGGCCACCCTGATTATTCCATAAACTCTTGAACTTCATAGTGCAGCTGCCTAGGAGCAATATCATATCTCTGCTACACACAACGAATTTTGGAGATGCTGTTAGGCATTGCTATATTAAGCTTTGAACATTCTGGCAAAGTCATTATACAAGTGAGTCAGCTAAGAATGAATCACCATGCAATCGACCTGAATGGATCTATCTTCTGAGTCTGGGATGGCCTTGCAATGTTACTTTTGTATCTATTTGTTAGGTGGTGGTGAGATTTCAGCCTTCAATAGTAAGAATAAGCAAAAATTACCAAGTTTTATAACTTGTTTGACTTCTTTTTTTGACAAGAAAATATTTAAATATAAAAAATCGCAGAAGGAATGTGTGTGTGGGTGATTAACATAATGCCAGCCTGTGTGAGGGTTTTAAGTATACTTGTGTGCATGAGCTTTTCTACTCTACGAATCCAGAAATACAGAACTGTTCTGACTTGACTTGAGGCGGCTTCTCCTAGACAGTTAATCACACTCCCTCTTCACCTACAGTACTTTGAAGGATTGGCAAAGAACCACCTAAATTAACTTTATGCTAACAAAGAATGGAGACATTGCTTTTTTCACTACTGGGGGCAAATCCACAATCCTCTTATGTCTCTTCTCAGTCACAAAAGGGAACACTAACATGGATCCATGCACAGCTTTCACAAATAACTTTACATAAATCAGATAGAAAGGAAAGTACTTGCATAGTTTATCATTATTTTTTTTCATAGTCCTCTAGAATTGTTTCTTCTCATGCATTTTATTCTCAGTTTGCTGTATATTTCTCATCGTGGTTATTAGGTTTCAAGATACCCTTGACAAATATATAAAGGGCAATACTCTTCATTGGCATCAAATTGTGCTTAGATTTTTTGAGTTAGTAGGTAATGTACCAGTAAAAGAATAATTAATTCCTGAAGGACTGAGCACAAAAACAAGCATACGTTTGCCTGAGAAAATGAAAAGTTTCATTATATAGGATGTTTATGAATTATCACATTGTCATCCAACTGGATCAGTAACTTTTTTTCACATTGTTTACTAAATACCATGCAAATTAAGACAGAGATGGGTCACAGTTCCAGAATTAACTGATTATGATTTAGAGATTTTATTTTTCCATTAATTCAGGCTTTTGGTAATTACAAAGTACAATCACCATAATGTAAAAAGCTTTAAATTAACAGATATTCTGGGCTCTTTATATCCTGCATCATTTTCCTGTAAAACCATCTCTTGCAACTGTATGTGAAGTAACATGTCCTCAAGGTGGGTTATGTAAAATTCATGCGGAATAGAGCAATGTCTTGTAAAATTTGCCTGATATGATTCATTAGTGTTAAGTCATAATTTTAGACCAGAATTAGTGAAATCCATCCAGCAAAACTATTATGCCAGCTTTTGGAAAACGGGTTCAAACTTATTACCAATTAATATGTCCTACCCTATTATCTGGGGCAGACTTTTCTTTCTATAAGGTTTGATTAAACAAGATCCAATAAGGTAAGATGAAGAGAAATGCTGTTTCCAAAGTACCTGGAAGCCAAAACACAGAGGGGGGTATTTTTTTTGAAAGTTGAAAATATATTAATATATTCTCAACTTTCTGTCTTTTGTGTCAAAAATCTTATTGGTATAAGAAGCAGAAGTATCAAAGAAAAATATATTTATATGGTAATCTTCTCAGGCAGAAACAGATACTATTGAAAATCTGATTCTTTCCAAAATGTCCCTTATATAGCTTGCACCTCTGGATAAGGGTTTGTTTAGTATTTCAGGAAGGCAGAACTCTGCCTTCAGAACATACACCACAAGTTTGTGAACTTGTTTATGGGCAAGTTTGTGAACTTGTGTATGGGTCCAGGAAACATACAAGAGGAAGAGACCTAAGGGGAGTATCCTATTCACTTCCCTCTCCCATAGAAATCAAGCATTTTTAAAGAAAGCAAGGATGAAGGAAGTTATACAACTTCAATAGTTACATTGTGTCACTGCCTCCTGTGCATTTAGAAAGTTTTACCACTAATTCAGAGGATTTGATTTCCCCGGGGAACTTGGAAAATAATTCTTTGTCAGAGTCATGCTGACCTTTCTTATTTTAAAGCACATCCAAACAAACCTTTAGGTTCCTCACAGAGCATATCTTTAAAATTTCCTGTTCTTGTATTCTTTGACCTATGTCTATTTGCAATTAACTTTCAGCACAACACCCCTATTAGGAACAGTTGTCCTAATTGCTGGATAAAACACTAACTACTTCAGCCTTGTCCTAATCATTCATGAATAGGATCATTACATTTCTTTAATTTTGTCCTTAATATAATATATTTCTAAATCCTTTTGTTTTGTTAAATTTCCTATACCTTACTAGCTGCAATTACTTTTGCATCTGACTGTTTCTGATTTTATACCTGATTTCCTGCTTCTTCCACAAAGATTTGTTCTATGACTTGTGCTTGTAGTAATCCTCATTTGCACATTTTTGTGGGTTTTTATTTCCTATATTGTTAATTAGACAACTTCATTAGTCCATTGCATGTGTCCTCTGCATTGAGATAGATTGTCAATTTCCTTTCAGTAAAAGATTTCCAAGAAAAAGCCTTCCCACACTACTTTATCTCTTAGATTATCTGCACAGGCGACCATATCTTCCAGTTCCTTGAGTTTGTAGTGGTCTCATCTTAGCCATTTTGCTACATTCACTCCTTTTCCTGGGAAAAGCGAGGGCTCATATTTTAGCAATTGATCATCCAGATTTCCTTCTTTCACTTCCTCTTAAAGCAGTATCTCTTTGTTACTCTAGCATCAAATTGCATGCATTTTCATACATATTAGAGCTGAAACTTAGAAGAGGATGCTCCTTTTCCAGATCTTTGTCTTGATGCAAGGCACACAATGGTGAAAATGAAGACTTCAGAGTAAAAGAAAATGAGGTCCTAGACAACACTCTGGAGGTAACAGAATGCTCTAGTAAGATCAGTGCACTAAATATATAATTGCATCAGCGACGTAGTTTAGCGATGACCACACAACAAGAAGAAAACAATTCAATAAGGATAGTAAACACCTACATGGCACACAACTCACTTTGTCCTTCCAGTATCTGAACCTTCAGAAAGCTGAGAAGCTTCTGCTGCATGACTCAAAACACTGTTTTATAAGGACAGACATGAGCATTTCTGTCATTCTGCTACTTTTAAGAAAATATTTCTCTTACAACTATGGAGGTCCATGAGCGCTGAGCTCTTTTCCATGGTAGATCATTTTTTTCTGGAGGGTAAGGACCACTATAAGACTCTTTGTCACTAGAAAAAGTACTTTTTTCACACTATAAGTAATAGTGAAGCTTAAAAATTTATTTTTAGGTTTTATGTTAGTTTATTAAATGAAGGCCACAATATTAAAATAGCAAGCCAAATCAAGGAAGAACTAGGGTGATCTGGTACTATCATAATCTTTATATAATAGATTTGCATTTAACTCAGCTTATGCTTGCAAGTTAGGTCACTACAACTGACTTGTAACAATTCTTCCAGAAATAAAATATTTCATAACTCTATCTCAGTTTTCCTGGGATTATTATACTTCATCATGTGAATTCTTGCAGTGTGATAATTGAATAGTATTTCCTCTATTGTTGCACAATGAAAGCCTTCAACAGACCACATAGGAACCTTCTGCCATTTCACTCAACATGAGAGATTGTAGCTACCCAGAAGACAATAATCTGTGAAACCTTACATGCACATCTTCACTATTGAACAGTTACCTCATCAGCCAGTGAATACAACAGTAAAATTAAGTTTCTATTTTCCTCATAACAAAGCAAAGCATTACAATAAATACTTGGAAAACTATAAAAGAGAAAAACCAACAGGAGAGGAGAGGAGAGGAGAGAGGAAAGGAAAATTTCAGGTCATTTACTCTTGTTCTGGTAAGAGAAAGACATGTCTAAATTAGGAATACCTTACATTGTAAGAAACTAACAAAAGTGATGTACTGTGTTGCCTTTTTGTTATCAAGTAAGACTGCATCAACAGTAATCCTAATGTCGAGATACCTATCTTGTTTTAAACATTTGCACTCAAAATAATCAGTCCAAAAAGGTCATGTATATTTTAAAATATCTTGCTTGCATTTTACATTAAAGTTAATTTACTAACCTTAAAAAAATGCAAATGTATACAAATAATTTAAGCTTCCTGTCAAAGTTCACATACACTCTGCTAGAGCAATAAAAATATACAAGGTCATATGAAATCTTTCTTAACCTTGTACCATCGTGTGGATTATTCTATTATATCTATATATTCAACTAACGTGTTTGAATTCTCTCTTTAGCAATTTCTATCCTTCTTAATAATCAAACCTATAGTTTTCTGCTCATATTGTGTTTTTCAGGCCATAACAAAGAAGCATACTGTACCTCTGGCGCTGATGGCTGTTGCCGATGTGGTTGTGCTGGTTGTTAAGGCTACATTGGTTGTGACTGTTGCAGTGGTAAGGGAGGGGATGACAGTAGTGGGAAGCAAAGTGTTGAAAACATCTGGTGAGTGGAAAAAAAAATATAAAATAAAATCATATCATGCAAACAAAGGAGAACCATAATAGTGGTTTAATTTGTAAATACAAGTATGTTGAAAATGACTAAATTAAAACATGATTAACATAAATTATTACAGGTACAACAGAGTACCTTTAAATTCTTGACATTATATCACTCTCAATTTTTATAGTCAATCTTCTAGCATACAGAATTTAAAGAACTGTTAAAATGACTAAGTTTCCACAGAACTGGAGAGTGACTGTTTAAGTGACAAGAATCCATTTCTTCACTGAGCCATTTTAAATGTCTCAAATAGTAGAAACCATATACAGATGAAACATGCTGTGTCAGAGTGGGAGATGGAAAAAACAACACCATCATGCTAAAATAAACACACACATGTTAACGAGAAATGGCTGTATGTTAAAAACACCCACTTTCAGACAGACTCAATGGAAGAAAAAAGGGGAGAAAATGCTACTAACTATAAGAGCTGCTTTTTCCGGATTGCTTTTCTTCTTCCCACACATTTGTTTAAGACACAGTTGTCTGCTAAGATCCAGAGCAGAGTATATTTCAAAATCTTTACCCTAATTAGCAGGCAAAATCATCTTTCAGTCATCCTTAACACTTGAAATTCATTGTTAATACACATATTCTATACCAGTATTTCTCTAAACCTGTTTAGAAATAAAAATCAGAAATGCTAATAATATTGCTATTAAAAAAAAAAGTGTATACAATTCAGAAAAAAATGCATAGCCCTGATCACAGCATCCTATAAAACTCTTCAGCTTTTGATCAAGCAAGTGTTGGTATGCCAGGTTTAGGTGTGCTAATTCTTCATTGCAGAGGAACCAACAAATGGCTGTTGCAAAATGCTCCAGTACAAAGGAGAGCATAACAAGATGTACACAGATAGAAAATACTTTGATTACACTGCCAAAAGCAATAAAGACCAGAATCACTTTGCTTATAAGGTGACTACAGGTTTTAAAGAACAAACAAACAAAAGCCCTGAAGAGAACTAGGGAAAAGCACTTCCATGAGGAAATAAAAGCATCTGACATTTTTCAAATTATTTATACCATGGATTTAAAAGGAAAGGACTAGTTTCACAGCAACTGATGGTGAGTAACCCATTCCACACTAATTTCAGTGAAAATATTTCTGAAGGGTGCTATTCAATGCAATAAATAAGTAAAAATCTGACCCATGATCTATCTTCCCTTGCTGTGGAAAGAAATGTAGTGTGTTTCTCAGTACCATCAATTCTCACTGAAATCAATGGAATTTGAAGTAGCTCAGAGCTTTACAGTATTGGACCCTACAGAATGCATTTCAGACACAAGGTCCTTGAGTTCAGCATTGCATAATTACTCTCTTAAGACTTCAAATTAGCATGCTTAAACTATTTTCATACTGGATGACACATTGTTTTGCACTTAAAAAGTCTTCTTGTCAGTTAACATCTATGAGTCACCTACAATTTTCTGTATCCCTCTGGTTTTGATAAACGCCAGAGCTATTCTCTCTGGAATATATATTTGTGGGATTTTCCACTTTAGAAGCAATCAGAGAATGGCACGAGAGCCCTCTTTCATCTGTTTTACACTGATATTTAATTTGTTTCTCAGTACAAAATATTCCCAAGTCAGAAAAATTAAAACAGGCTTTTAAAAAACCCCACAGTGTAGCCACATTAATCATCAGGAAAAATGGTAACATTACCTGGAGTGTGAATACCATGATAATTAAACAGAACTGAGTATAACAAGCATCAGAAATAAATTAACATGTTAAAAAGATACATGTCACATGTACTGATCTATGCAATTGCTTCTCATAAAGGGGAACTCCTTGCCTGATAAGTATCTGCAAAAAATTAAATAAAAAGACAGAAGCCACTTACATCAAAAGGAGAGCAAAGCCTGGTTTATTAGGAAAGCTTTACAAATCAGTCTCATATGTAAAATCTAATTGGTGTGAGTTATGGTTCCCTTAATTATCTTTCTTAAATATGCCATTTACTTAAAACAATGCACTGGCAAGTTAACTGCAACATGCAAATACAGTTGTGGTTTTATGACAGTGCTTTCCATTCCGTGAATACACTGCCTACCTGTTTTACCATGTTATAGCTTAAACAAGTCACTGCTGAATTTAGAAGTTTGTAGTTTTCTGGTTTCTCTTCTGACTGAAGTATTTCCAACAAGATTTCTTATTTTAAAAGAAAGGATACCTAGGCAACAAAATAGTTAACAAGAACTAGGATATATCAGGTTTTAATACAGATATGATAGAATCTTTTCTGATCAGATCAATAATGAAGACTTGTACAGAAATTAGTTTCCTGATCAAAGTAAGAAACGCTGATGCCAAACATAAAAATGGCAGCTTGTCAGAAGCCTCAAAGAAAAACATATATTCTTAAAAGAAATGTAAATGCAGGCAGAGGCACTAGCTTTGTTTCTTTCTGAGTGGAGTAAGGTGAAATTCACTGTGCAAATGACTGCAGTTGGTCTGCTTTGCTCACAGCATGACAATTACATGCTCTCAAAGACTACAGTACAAGACAGCAACAAGGAATCAGGAGCCTGAAGACCACTGTGTTGCCCAAGCAATGAGATCTAAGACTGCTCTGGACTCTAGAAATGCCTGGTTCATACCTGCCTAGGTTTGAGGCTCTGCCCAATAGAATTGCTTTGTTAAAAAAGAGTGTGCAACAGGAATACATGTGCAAACAAACAGGATAGCTCACAGCTCTTCAGACAGCAAATTTTGGAACTCTTGGACCACACCCTATCCTTATACCTTATTTTGGACAACCCAAATCCAGGTTCAGATGAGCATTCTGAAAAGCAACAGAGCTCCATATTCAAATAATTTTTGTGTCCAGCCCCAAAGCCCCTCCAGGTCTTCTGTGCCTCTGTGACAGAAAGGCTCCTAATTACAAGATCTATGGATTCTTGCAAAAAATTTACTTGTCTTTGCCTTGAAAATGATTTTGTATAAGAGAACACAGAATATGCACTTTAGGAAAAAGCAAAGTAATGTGCTGTGCTCTTCATTCTGTCATCATGTATTGTAGGTGTAAGAGGTAAGTGGGTTTGGTAGTTCAGATTACAAGTATAAACTGATACTGAACAGCACAGGTTCCTGTTTGAGGCACATGAATCACTGTGTTTTTAAAATGGTGTTCTGTTTCATTTATATTCCAGAAAAGGGATTTACAGTTTCACCTATTTCTGGTCCTGTAGGGCACATCTGCCTTATACTACTGGTCAGGCACACGTTACGTTATCCAGGGCTCTATGTTGGCAGCTACTCAGAAACAAACTATCAAAGGGACCACATAGATTCATCCTCTTGAGTTATCTGTCAAGAAGGATCTTAAAAGAATTAATCTGCAGATTTCTGCTCCAAAAACTTGCATTGGAGTGAGATTTAATTTCATTTTCCGGCCTTGCATTTTCTGAATCTATTTGTACACAATGTTCAGCTGAAAAAAAAATTGTTTATGACTTTCATGCCACTAAATACCAATGATCATTATTACCATGAGACTTCGTAGAGTGGAACTTTTTAATTCAAGTAGCCATAACCAAATCAATGCACCAGACTGCTGTTTCAGTAATACTGAGGCATTAAGCTTTAGCCTCATGTGAAGGAGAAAATAGCTAGAAACACAAGAAAATAAAAAAGCCATGCTCAGAGATGTAGAAGTGAACCAATATTTGTCACAGTTAATTTTGAAACCTTACTCCTAAAATGAATGTTTGTTAATGGACAAATATTCAGTCAAAAAATTCAATAATGTGTTTAAGGTGGTAATCATCACCTTGTTATCTCAGAAATACAAACAATTCACAGATGCAGAGGAAGTATGGTGAAGGTTTTAGAGAGGTGTTCTTCACGGCTACTACTGTCTGATAGCGTGTCATCAAGCTACATTGGCAAGGTAAAGGCAGACAGTGGATAATCTGACAGATAATTGCAAACAGACTGAGGAAAGAGGAGAAGCATTCAACACTTGGCTTGGTCTGGAGGCTGCTCTTTAGCAGAGGCACAGATACAGTGGTAGAATAGGAGTGTGCAAGATTGTCTCAAAACACTATCAAACCCTGCCCAATGATAATTTCCTGTACATTTTTTTCTTCTTTCTTGAATGGATGTTGCATTCTTCCTACTAGGGCAGAAGACATTCATCTGCTTAAGTGCTGGGAGCCTGGACAATTTACTCTCACTGCCAATTTGGCCCTAAGCTTTTTTACTCTCCATTTCCAAAGAAATGAGAAATGATTCTGTTTGGGTTAGCAGGTTTAAATGAAAGATAGATTTGACTTATTGAAAATATTTGACTTGTTTGGTAAAAACACAACCAATATTCTGAAATGACTGAGCACCATTCAGACAACAATAGCTGCAGTTGATAAAAATGTAAAGTCTTTTGTTTCAAGTTTGACAAAGACTGACAGAAAAATTAAAGGACGAAGTGATAATGATGGATGGCTTTTGCTATATTTTGAGTGAGAATGAAAGAAATTTTAAGTGATAAACCGAACTGAGTGATGACCTACCTGGGAAACAATTTCACTACTCTGTGCAAAATTTAATCAGTCTGTGCTATGTAGTACTAAATAATTTAGCAAGATTTTAAATTCAAAAGGAGTTACATTTAGCCTTGCACCAAGAAAATGGGACTGAACAAAAGGATCATTCAGCTGAATATCATATGCCAATATCTCCTTAGCACCCAGACTGAATGATCACAAAGGCTCACAGACATGAGCTCAAGGGTACTCTTTACTAATTGATTCAGATTTATGAAACTCTGAAATGGCAATTATATGCTTGACATTTTTGCTAGCAAATCAGATATCATTAAAAAATATCCAAACCCTTTAAACAAAAGCTCCATGTAGATCTAGATCCCTACTTAAAACAACTAGAAACATCCAGTGGATGAGTTCATAATGCAATATATGCAGCTCGGCTAAGATCACTAGGCAGCTTAGAAAGAACAGAAAATAAATTCACATAGTCCCATGATTCTAAAATGTTTCATGGGCCTGTAGATTATGTTAAATGTTAGAAGATATGGAAGAGCTCATTAAAGTTTGATTAAAATAGTTTCATTGCACACTCAGGACAGAGGGGAAAAAAATCAAGTGTTAAGATAAACTAGGATTTTGTTCTCTTTGCTCTTTCTCCCTAAATTAGAAACTAGGAAGGACCACAGTTGTCTTTCCTTATATGACAGTTCAGTGTTGGGGTTTTTTTTGTTTGTTTGTTTTTTCCTAATTTGAAAGCAATAGGTTTCAGTAGCAAATAAAGGAGGATGAATTACTACAAAATCACAGAAGACCCTGGCCTAAATTCTAGTCTTACAAAGTTGAGAATGTAACTTGAAAGAACAAAGACCATTTCAATATTAGTACTGGTAGCACAATGTCATCCCAAATAACTTTAAAGTTTATCCTTTAAAATAAGGACATGATATCACACTGTGCCACATTTTACAATACATGCTCTGACCAGAATTGCTCATGACAAAATATAAAACGTGATGAATATGAAAATAAGATGTAGTAGCAAGTTATTTCTGATTATGCCATCTCATTTGACATTGAAATATGAAGAAAAGTTAACTGCACTTAATTTTCTTGAAATAAATTTTCTATTGAGTACCTCATTTATTTTGCACACCAGAGCAACATTACGACACAAAGACTACATGTGTGTGAAAGGCTGATTTTCTGTCAGTAAAGCTAGGTCAGGTTGAGGACAGGCTGTCAGGTAACAAGGAGCTGTGGGTCTCATGCAGGTGACAAGAAAGATGCAAGGGGAAGGAAGTATATTAAAGTTGTTGGAAGGACCTGGTAAGGAAGGGCAGTTCTCTGGGCTAAGAGTAGTGACTGGTCCCGTGACTTCCTCTCCTGCCTAGGTAAGGCTCCCCCGGGCTCAGGTGGTGCTGTGGGGCTCTGGGCCAGGCAGACAGGAAGGGATATTTAGATAAAACCCACCTCCATCACCCTCTGTGAGGACTCTGACAAGCAAAGGATTCTGAGCAGGTTAAGCCTCCACCCTTCCTCATTAACCCCTCCCATGGCACAGAACAGAATTTGGGATGTAGTGGGTGCTGAGTCTATGTCTTTTATAATCCTGAGTACTTGCTAGAATTCAAACAGTTACAGTAAACACACACATAGAAAAGCAATTTTAATTTTTTTTTTTCTGGCTAGAAAAGACATGACCTTTCCCCACAGCACAGATGTTGTCACAAGTGCGGCTTTGTCGCCTGGAGACTAGTCTGTTGCACATACAGTTGGTGGAGACGCACAGGGACCACAGGAAACTTGAATCAAGCATTTTACTGGAAAGCATCTAACATGAGCATGTAAGTATTGCACCAGTGGCTGATAACTTTCAAAATGCAGGGATTGACCTTTGAAGCCCTTAGTGCTTACTTTAGGGATCATTTTCTCCCCACACCACTCCACTGAATTTGTGATCAGCAAAAGTACTCTAGCTACAGCTCCCTTGAAACAGAAGGAAAAGTTTGCAATGAAGGCTCTGAGATGCTGGAACACACTCCCATTTCATTGTCCATCAAGCTTATTGTTTGTTGCCCGTCTAGCCAATTAAAAAGTTAACCATCCCTGATCTCAGTGAAGCAGAAGAAGAAAAGGTGACATAATGTGGTATCTCACAATATATTTGCCTATTGCTTTTCAGCTTTTGTGGGGCAGATAATATAAATTGTAACATTTGTACTGGAGGGAAAAAATAGATTGTAACATGCTATCAATTAATTTCTAAATGTGCTAAATCCAGATGACACATAAAGAGCATTAAAGGATAAAATTGGTAAGTTAATAACTTGTCCTGGTGCATAGATACATATCTTAGTTTTGTTCACTACTCAACATTAACAACTATATATGTAGTACAAAATGGATCTCTGCCTTCAATTTCTGTAAGATTGTTACTTAGACACCACAGAACCAATACTAGGAAAAAGGACGTAGCATTATTCCCATTTCACAGCTGGGAAAATGAACACAGAAGTATTAAATGAAAAGTCTAATATTTTACAGACCTCTGAGCCTGACAGGGGAGTTCGGAACAGATCTCCAGAGCTGCATTTTAATCCTCTACTAAAAAACCCCAAACCAATCAAAACCACAAAAGAAAACAAAAAACTTTTAAAATCATTCTTTAAAAAAAAAAAGTTGTCCTTATACCTGAAGTGCCAGTTTCACTGCATTCAAGACACAACGTTACCACAAAAGCACAAAAAAAGCCTTGTACCAATGCAGCTAGCATGATTGCCCTAGAAGTGCGGCATTCTATCATTACTAATATGGTGTTCCAGGCCCATTGACACTGCTTAAAAATCATATTAAGGCTGTGATGCTCATTTTTATTTTTTGTAAGTAAACAGACAAGTCATATTTCCTTGTTTCTCCAAGCCATAAAATAGGAGTATTCAAAATTAAATGAAATAAATTACTGGCAGCTGGCCCTTGAAAATCTATAAGGGAAAGCTAATGTACAATACAAATGCAGGTACCAGTAGCCTTGAACAAAGATGATAGCTTTCTTGGAATGACACTTGACTTTTTCTGTGTAAAAAATTTCAAAAAGCTGTGCCAAAACTGCACTAGGAAGAAGAACGAAGCCAAGGAGAATCTTCTAAAATTTCCCTATTAAGGAGACAAGTGTTGGACCTAAATTGATGTAAACAGATTGATAATGTCTATTTTATTAGGTTGCTGCTTTCATTTCACTTGAGAAATTTAGGACAAATCACTGAAATTGCTTGAACAACTCAAAACTCACTGCAATAATTTTAAGGTTAGTAAAAAGAGATAACAGAGAATATTATTTATTTTGAATTACTTTATTTCAAAACAAAATCAAAAGGAGTCCAACACTAATCTGAAATGCTTTATCACAGTGGGAGAGCTGTATATCATTGAAAATCACCTTGGGCAACCTAATGGCATCTTCACAACCTAAAATATAGTCTACTGTACTTTTCTCTGTCTGACTAATACACTTAATTCTCACATTCTTATCACCATAGTACATTATCTGAAAAAAAAACCAAAGCCCTGTCTTTCCAGTTGTCAATCTGTTATTCTGTCTTTTACTGCTCAGAAGAGTTTTATACGTGTAGTTGTAGTTGAATTCCCTCCCTTCCCCGATGACTCTTTAGCTACTACGAATGGTGGGATACACACAATATATGAAAGACTTAATTTTATTAAAATAATCCAGTTTCCCTTCAGGCAGGCAGATATTCAGTACCATAATTACTAAGCCATCAGATAGAACACTTCACTAATGGAATACTTGCAGAATGCTTGGTCATATCTGCTAATTTTTTTTTAAACAAAATGATGTAGAAAGCAGTGCAAAGAGATTTCAGTTCCTGTTTGTGAATTATGAAAGCCATCCAGAGCTCTCTTCAATCAAGCAGCAAACTAGCATTTCAACATGTCAGCCTCCTTCAACTCCTTCCTGCCTCCTACCAGTCCAGCATTAGGAAACCTACTGAAAATATAAAACCCAGAAACCACAGAGGAAAAAGAAAATTCACAAATGCAATGACCCACAACAATATCTAAAGAATAAAATGGTTTAGTCAGTCCTACATTTTTATTCTGCCAAGTTTTTTTCTGTCCTTCCTACCCCCATTTAGTACATTTTTTTCTTCACTTGCCATGAGGATTAATATAGGTCATTTCAGCTGAAAGATATACCCTCTGCAGGCATGAGGTTACTGAGCAAAAGCTATTTTTTTCTTCAAGGGCATACCTAGGGAATAAACTGTGTGGATACCAGTGAAGGAAAGGTAAAGGAAATGCTTGTCAAAACATAAAGTATAGGAAACAAAAAAAAAGAGATAAAAACTTTAATTCTTCTATATTCAGGAGTTCTATCAAAAGGAAAGTAATCCTGATCGAAAAACTGACTACTATTCTTGCATATGACAAATCACATTGCACCACAATATAGTCTTCTCCTGCTAGAGGAGATTCTTCAAAAGGACTCACAGCTTTCTTTGTGTTTGTGAGGTAAACGCAGCCTTATGAAAGAAGCCAGGGGTGTTATGGGACGTCTCCATATGGCATTAGTCATTCTCACCAATGTTATTGACTTAGGCAGAGTCATGCTCATACTTGCTAGCGGTGGGGCTTGTATTGGTTCTTTTGCTCCCTACAGCCTGAGAAAGGTTTTGAGATATACTCTTACTGTCCTCCTGGCTAGTTTTTACTGTCTCTTTCCTTTTCCATGAGAGTCATATTGAAAAAAATGATGCAATGACTTCTCCTGAAAGCTGTCAAAATAGTTCTGATTCCTTCAAAGTCAAAATGATTCACAGTAAGGCACAGCAAGGCAGAGGAAGATCTAATGCAGAAAGGCTATAATACGATTTAGCAATACAAATGTGACTTTAATTACAAAGCAAAAAGAATTTTGCTGCATTGAATCAAGATTTTAAATAGTAAGACTCAGAAAAAAAACAACAAAACTTGTGATTCCAGCTTAGAGATTTCCCTTTTGGAGGAGGGTCTAAAGAGACTTTGGGTCCCACTACAAGTTTAGACTGAACCTATCATGTAAAGAAGGATGTTATGAAAGTTTTAAAATATTGTTCAGGGAAATTTTGAATTATTGTCAGTTTGATCTGTTTCTTAGTGGGAAGAATACTGCAAACAAGGGGGGGAAAGTTCTGCAAGTAAAATATTAATAGAATAGTGGAAGAAATATTTCATTATTTTTTCCTTTATACAATATAGAAATGCAGGATAAAATAAGCTCCCCCAAATGTTCGCAAGTTATTAACTATTAAAACTACAACTAGCGAAAAAATAGAATAACCAGAACTAATAATTATTAGCATATAGTTATGGATTATAAAAATATTAATTGTTTGAGATGAGGAAATTCCTAAGCATCTACTCTCTGAGCCTCATCTTTACATGTGATCAGAGACCTTTAACAGAGAACTTCTCAAAACTGTCTAAGAAAGATATGCAATTTTAACATAAGCTTTCCCTACCCACCTTAGACTCAGGATGCTGTTTGCAATATCCCCCAATGCATTTATATCTATCTTCATTTGCTCAGAATGAATTATTTGTGCTCCACTCCCAAGGTTTGTAACTTGAGCTGGAACAAAACAGGATACTGACGTATCACCAGGCTAGCATCACCAGTTGACATTTTAACCAATATCACTACATAGCATATAATTTTCCTTTCTTGAGTGAAACACTGAGCAACCTGTTCTCAAACAAAAGGTAAATTATAGAAGCATTGTATGAGAAATATAGAGACAGGTCACCCTTATCTGCATTCCGTGTAGCAACTCATGGTGCAGGAAAGATTTCGGTTTAGAAAATCACTAATTCACTTTAAGAATTAGGTTATAGCTTGCATTTTGTGAATAATAAATTACCTAGATGGAAACAGAAGTTCATTATTAACTGTTCTACTTTGTCATCAGTCTAAAGTGAAATCGCTCTGTTAAGAGTTATATTTTCTTCATGAGGTTTGCATATGATGTTCATAGACATGGTAATTATACAGTCTGACTCCTTAAGGAAAAAAGTTAAATTGAAATAAAGTTTAAAAATGTTAGTGGTAAGCAGTAGCAAAACTTGAAGTCTAGAAAAACTAGAGAGCAAGCCGTTCTACTACAGCAAATCAAAATGATAAACTCAGTAGCATTATTTTAGGAATATACATCGCTCAAGATCAGTTAAAATCCCTTTTAAAAGAGCAACAGCAATATGTGTAGCATATCTAGTTCAACAAATACTTAACTGCAGATGCTGTACCCATAGTTAAATATCCAAAATACTAACTTTACGCAGTTATTGTATATGGAGAAAAAAACCCATATTATAATTAAAATCTAACATGCAATCCTTTTCTCTTCAGAAATGACATAGGAAATAGAAATCAAGAACTATTACATTAGCCAATTGTATATGTGCATAGAAAACTAAATATGTTCAAGTGATGTGTTTTAATAAATACATTGTTCAAATCTACAGGTCTTTTTAGAATAAGTACAACTTCTATTTAATTAACAATGAGATATACATGTTAGAATACGTTGTTACATATTAGACCTGGAGAGAGCTTTTGCTGACCGTATTCACCAGGAAGTTAAGAAAAAAAAAAAGCAAACCAAGATCAAATTCAAATTCAATTCAATATTCTGAATTCAACTATTTCAATGAGCGTTCCAGTATGGAAAAAAAAAACCCACATTAAAATCTTCAATGTTATCTTACAAAATCACTTAATTTTAAAAGTTTTCTTTTATCAAAACTGGCATATGAAGGCAAAAATATAGAAGCATCAGATTCCCCAAAAGCATTACTGTAGTTTGGAATGTTATTTTCTTGACATTTCCAAAATAATTTTGAGCTTGTCTGAAAAAAAGGGAACAAACAAACGAACAAACACACAAACACCTTGTATCTTATTTTCCTAAAGTCACTATTAATGAAGAAATATCAGTTCACACAGCTCAACTCTAGACCCCACTATTCAAGTATTTATCAACAAAAAGCAATTTCAAAGTAGTTGCTTTGTAAGTATTGAGGGATAATGGCTGGACAATTCATCCATAAAATTAAGCCAACAATTCCAACATAAGTTTCTTGACAGAATTCTTATAACTGAAAATGTCAACTAAAGATTATTGTTCTTTATTCCAATAATAAATACTATATTACACAATGATAACTGAATTAATTTGATTGTGCCACATTATGTTTTAGGGTCTTGGCCACCTCTTTTAGCCTAACAGAGTCATCTGGACAAGTTAACTTTAATATTATGACAACAATTACTACCTTAATGTTACTTTAGAACACTGATGTATATCCAAAATCAAAATATTTCAACAAAGTTTGAATAGCTATACTTTGCAAAATTACATGTGAATTAAATTCTCTCCATGTTTACAATGCTACCTTCAACATGGGGTTATAATCAGTTATTTTCTTGCTTCCACCACAATAAAACCTCATTCCTTCACATCTCAGTGTCTGCAAGAAACACAGAGGTTCTGTGGATTTCAAAATATATGAAGATGAACGAAGGTCTACCTTTTCCTGAATACGTTACTAGACCTCTATTTGTTTGGTTGCTTGTTTGGTTTTGTTTGTGTGATTTTTTTTTGTGTGTATGCAGGCTTGCATGGTGTGGAATGGGAAGAAAGAAAAAAGAAAAAAGTGATTGCTTGCGGAGAAGGAAGGATTTCGAGAAGGAGAAAGTCTTTAAGAGCATTCTTTTACTTATTTATCTTTCAGTTGAAAGCTTATCTCTGAGTTGTCTTCTGTACTTTTTACATTTCATAAGATAGGAATAGGAGAGACTATTCAACTCTTTTTTTAAGGCCTCGAAATTGATACACTGTCTTATAATTCAAGCACAGATATTAAAAAAAATCTCAAAATTAAAAAAAACATAGGTATTCACATGCATAGAATTTCAAATGAAGTCCTAAGCAGTCGTCTGAGCCTCATATTCTTTATATGCCTCGATTGCTGTAAGGACAAGGTTTCTTTTACACTAAAAACATCCTTGATTGTAGCTGTACATGTTACTATTGTTCCATTACACCATGTGTCTACTCAATTCTGTTTTCCCAAAGCCCAAGCTTTGTTCAGTTAAAGGGTAGGATTTCCCCATAGGCAGGGAAATTCTTCTCTCTGAGATGTGTCTGCAAATTAGACCTTTCAGCTGAAAAGAAGAAACCTTTAGAAACTGTCTGGCTACCTAAATATCTAGGGCCTATCTACCACTAGAACAGAGGACAACTAAGTTACTCATGAGTGTGCTCCCCTATGTAGATGCTGCTGCTTGTTTCTGTTCCCACCTTCCCCCCACCCTTTTAGTGAATATTATTTATGTTGTTTTTGAGGTATGTTTATGAGGATAAGGTGTCCAAAAACAGTGCATCAGATTTACCAAGGACCTATACTGAAAATATTTGAAGTCAGATTTATTACCTATACATTAAGCTCAGCTTTTAAAGCAAAGAGAAAAAAAAACCTTACCTCCTTAGTTTTATTTGAAATTACTGTTCTACTCAGTATTCACTTTAATGAAGTGGGAGATATGCACAAGTGAGTACAGAAATCAAGGAAGGAGACGATACCCCATGAGAACGTCAAATAGAAGTAAAACAATAAAAATGTGATAGTAGGTAAGAGAACAAAGATAAAGGAATCTAAATAGAGCTAATGGAGTTTGTTTCATTTCATATGTGTTTTGGACTCCACAGAGTTTCTACTACTGCAAAAATAAACTTGTATAGAAGCAAAAGTGTAAGCTACTGGAATTATGGGTGGACACCAAAAGTAGACTTCCATAAATATATTTGGAGGCAAGAGTTAATAAACTAAGATGTCTGGTGCAAATTTGCCTAGAGCTGTTACAGACAGGGAGAAGAGTCAATCATAGAGATTTGCTGCTAGACCTAAAGTGAAGAAAAACATGAAAAAGAGACCGTAAAAGAAGAGTAGATAGAAGAGACAGGAATATAGAAAATGCAAAGTCTTAAGATCATAATTAGTGAGAAAATGAGAGTGAGGTAGAAATACTTGAGAATCTAGTGAAGGGAAGAGGCATGAAAATAAGTGTGATTTTTAACTGCAATGCAGCAATCAGACTGGAAAATGGCAAAATGAAGGTGGAAATGAGAACATTACAGACATAACAACAGCTGTGGGACTTAGAAGAGGATACAACCCACTGGCCTAATTGGGAGAGTTTATAACAGTACTGCAATGTGGTAGAAAATATGGCAGTGATGGTAAGAGGAATGAGACAATGCCATCAGAATGCAAATGTCAATAATCACCACAGCAAGATTTTCTGTACTTAGCACAAGCAGCAAAAGAGGCCAAATGGATTTTAAAGTTGAGAAGTGAAAAGATCAAGCAACAGGCTTAAACAAACAAAAGAGAATACTACTCTCTCAAAGCACATAATTCAATTCAGAAACTTGTTGCCACAGGTTATTGTGAAAGCTAAGATGACAAATCTTTTGAAATGGGACTGGACAAGCAGGTGGAAAATAAATACATTGTAATCCAAAGGAAAGGTGCAGTGGGACCTTTGGTCTTACACATTGTAGGAGATCTTCTGTTTGGAAGTACATTTCAAAAATTTAACGAGGATGAAAGTCAGAAGCCAAGGGAATATGTTATGCCACATTTTATTCAACAGAGATAGTGAGTTACTGGCTGAATTGCTTTCTACTGTATGTATAATTGTGGCAGTAAGAACTGCCTTGACCATCCACAGCTGCTGATTCATGTTAATTTCCATATCACTTTGATAGATAATTGATACACGGCACATTGTAGCTCTGAATATTTCAATTAATTGAATGGATGTCTTTAGACTGGCAAATCACGTTATTTCATCTAAGTACTTTATTTCAAATAGGTCTGCAAATTATCAAATGCTGCTGTTTCCATTAAGAAGATTTTCCAATTATGTGGACTACAGTCATCCACTCAATGAGATGTTGAACTGAGTCTTCATCAGTGACATACAAAGGTTATGAACTACTGCTACATTCATAAAAGCTGTGTTTTCAGTTTGATGATGATGGACCACTTCCTTTCTCAACGCCAGCTAAAACAATGCAGTTATTACCTAAGCTTTGCAAGTAGAATCTACATTTTTGAGTTGGAAACCATGAGCTTGACAGTTACCTCTTTTTATTAATGATTAATGACTAGTATTTGGATAGAGGTGAACAAAAATTCTTAATAAATTGGAACAGAATGAAGATTGCTTGGGGTCCATTATCAAAGAAAGGGTGTAATATATCTGGTCAAAATGTGTACTTCTAAAGCACTAAACTCACCAGCTATAATACAGAAATGACAACAGGCATTAAAGCTTATGGCTTTGTTACTGCAAGAGACACAAATACTTGAGCAGACTACATGTCTTGCCTTTGTACAGCTGCCTAGAAATTCTGACTTTGTGTCTACCTTCCTGCTTCAGGAAGTGTTATTAATAATAAAAGTTTAGAAAAATTAAATTTGCTGCCATATTGTTTTAGGAATGCAGCATGAACATGTTAAATAGCCTGTGACTTTTACCTGATTCAAATACATTACATTTCTCTAAAGTGTGATTTTTTTTAAATTACACTACAAATGTATATCATCTGATACTAATTATATCAGACAGATTGTCATTCATCTGCTTATAGCAAGATTTATTTCCAATGCCATGACTTAACATCCAAACAGTATTACCTCATCATCATTTACAGAAAAAAAAATACTACTTTTTTTGTCTAATTTTATATGTCTGTTGCAACTCCTCTGGACTCAAGACTTTCCCAAAACAACTATTAGCTGTGGAGCTAGACTTTTGGAGGCTCCATTAAGTAAATGGCTACTAGTACTCAGGACACTTATGCCTTACACCTCACAGATCTGGTAGGTCATTTTTCCCAGACTTTAGTTCTTTGACCTACACTTTAAAAGAGTATTTTGTGAAGAGACTCTCTACTCATGCAAGTTCTTGCTTCCTCCCCTCTCATGTCTCTGTGAACATACTTTCCCTTACATTAAATCTGGCATGTACTTGCATTAGAAACCTAAAATTCAAGGTAAGCAGTCATGTAATAAATCAGCTCTAACAAAGGAGCAGGACAAAAAAATATTACATGAACACATTAGGCACAGGGGAAAGGATGGGAAATCAAAAGAGGGCTACAGATATATTTAGGAAGATACAGAAAAATAAAATGCATCCTCTGTTGAATGGGAGAATGCATCTCAGAAAAATGATATAAAGTAGATTTACTAATCCCCAGAGAGGTGGAAAGAGAGAATATTGTACAAATTTGGGAGGATTATGTTTCACTAAAGGCATTTGTGATTGCAATAAGATAAAGAAGGGATAAGACGCTTATTAAATTGATCTATACACCTGATTGCACTACACTTGATAAAATAATTGTGTCAGTGTCTTCTGTACTTAAAATAAACTTAACCACTCTGAAATGCAATAAGTTTTTAAGCACTAAACATTGTCACATACTCTGTCACACTACTTTCATTGTTTAGGAAACCTCAGAAGCACCTGACATTTACCTTCTCTAATTCTAACACCGGAATTGCAGAAATGCAATTAGGAAAATTCTGGTACTCATAACAGAAAAGGTCAGCAATGTGCAAGCTAAACCTGATAACATGCCTAATGTGCTGCTAAGCATAACAGAATGCCTTCCTGGTAATGAATTTTACAAACTGACATAGATTAGTTGTAAGGTAAGCAAATCAACACGGGACATGCCACTATGCAAGACAGAGGAGATCATGAAATATTCCTTGATAGAATCATGTTGCAGTCACCTCTGAAGGTGAAATTATAAAAGATCATATTTTCAAAAATAATCACATAAAGAAATCGGGCAGAAAACTCAAATGACTGAAGTTTCAACATTTGGTATGTGCAGAAAACACTACCTCATAAAAGGCAGCAGCCTGCAGCCAACAACCAATACAACACAACCTTTGGGATGGAAGAGACTCTTTTTTCTTTTCCTTTTCCTTTTACTTTTTCTGTTCCTTTTTCTTTTTCCTTTCCTTTTTTTTGTTTTTCCTTTCCTTTTTCATTTTTCCTTTCCTTTTTCTTTTTCCTTTCCTTTTTGTAATCAATGTAAGTAGGGGTTAGATGATTTAGTTTTTTCTGTTTGTCTTTAATACAGAAATACTCACGCAGCAGTACAGACTCTGTGTTCCTCATGCAAAGACCTCCTCCTTACTTGTGCCACTAATCCTTCATAAACTAATAATCAACTTAAAGAAAAATGAGAAGTAATCTATGAGGTTCTTTTGATAAATGACATTTCATCAACAGCACCAGAAATACCTCATTACTGAAAACTGAAAGTAGCACTTATTAAAAGTTTTCTGCCAAATGCCTAAAGGCAGGTTAAACCATTAGTGAAAAACAGTTTTTGAGAGCTTGCAAACATCAAAGAAACATACTTGTTCTACCTGAATTGATCATAAGCAAACAAAATCTATAGAGTTCCCATGTGTATTTCAGACTATAAATACCCATGTGTATTTACAGACTATAATTTTTATTAGATTGTTATATTTTAGTTTGTCATTTCTATAAATGCTTATAGGATTTAAAAAACTTGAGGGGAAAAAAGAACACTGCCAGGAACTATGGTGAAGCTTTTGCACCTATATTCCCTTAGGTTAAAATTTCAATTGCAGAATTCATAATTTTCATTTACAGGAATTATCATATACATATCTCTGATAAGAGAACATTATGTTTCAAGACTGCTAGATACATATTGCAAAGCTGTATTAAAGGGAAATGTTAACTTTTATATTATAGTCTTTTATACCTGAGTGTTATCAATCTATTTCATGATTAATTTAAATGCCTGCTATTCTTTTCACGTGACACATATTGTTACCTAATTAATTAAGGAAAACAAACTGTAATTTAATGTGAAACTTCTTAATTTTCAATTTTATTGGAAATATCACTAATTTAGTACATGATGTATTTTTGAGGATTGACTGTAACAATAGGCCAGATGATGATCAGCTATCTTGTATGAGCTGAATTTTCTCAGTAGCAGGCTATAACCTGCGTGAGGAAAAGTCTCTGATATCCTGTCTTTGGTGGCCTGACCCTCAAAACTCTATCTGTCTGATATTTCCATATTTCCTTTCATATATCTTTTTGTAATCGGCTTTATCAGAACACTGAGTGCCCAAGGCAAATATTTATAAAACTGTATCAACATGCCGCAAAAGATTTTTACAGGTGTTTATGTTGCAAAAAGTTCACAGCATAAGTGAATATATTTTGTTTAAACTGCATGAAGACAGGTATGCCAATAAAAGGAAGTACATACCACCCAAAATAGATGACATGTTCTATAATAATGTGGTTTTACTTTCAGTTTTTCTTGCTGTTCTTTTGGTAACTGTCATAAACATCTGATTGTATTTTCTAGAAATGCTACATATGCATATCATGCACCAAAAACCTAATGAGAATACACTCACCATGTACTATCAGGACATATTCTGTGCTGTTTCGGCCAATAGGATTTTTTGCTTCACATCGGTATGTGCCATTGTCTGTTTTGTTTAGGAAACTGATGCTTAGGATCCTGCCATTTACAACCATTCTTTCTGGATCTGGTAATTCTCCACCATCCTTTGTCCACAGCACTGGTTCTGGCCTGTGGGATTTAAACAGATACATGAAGCATGTATATACAACATATAAAACAGAACCAGAAGAATCAGAAATATGAATACTAAATTGCCATCATAGAATATTCAATAATAATTTGAGTTACTGGATATAATGAACTGTCATTATCATAAACTCACCATCCCTGATGGGAACAACTAAAAAAAAACTGAAAGAACAAGCAAGCAAGAAAAGAGAAACAAAAAAGGAAACAGAATGGTACTGCAACAGGCCAAGATCTTCCCTAAATTAAAAAGTGCTTCTCATGAGGTTTCAGGGTCCACTTGGCAAGCTAAGTGAGAACAGCTTTCTATTTGTGTGATTAGCAATACGGTCCTGTGTGGCTGACAGACATTAGAAATCATGCAAGCAGGCTGAGGTAAATGTAAGTGGTTTGCAAATGGATTCTAAAATTATTTAGGCTACTCACGTTCACAAGTACACTTGCATGCCCTGAGTATTTTTTCCTGAACCAGGCATATCGGTCTCAAAGCAGCACATCTTACACACAATCTAAATTTGTTTCTGTTGCTGCATTGTGTCACAACCCATCCCTTTTTCCACCCTTTCTGCATTCTTCCCTCAAATAATTGCTTGTTATGCATGTCACCACATCAATATAAGATTTTACTTAAAATCTGGACTTCCTTCTTTTGTGGAACCTTTCCTTTTGTTCTTCATGAACTTGTATAAAACAAGCAAAACGCAAAGTACTGACAGTGATAACTCCCTAGGCAAGTTAAGGGCACCACAGAGAAGGGAACTGATCATCTTGGAGATTCCCATATGCCTTCACATTGGCAAGTGATTCCTACCCCTTTCCTAAAGACTCTCAAGAAGCATCTCAGTTCATTAAATTTGCCTAATATGCAGCGGGATGTATTTATTACGAGAATGTAAACTTAATTTACATGTAAGAAGACACACATTCTAATTTACATGAGGGGTATCACCAGAAAGAAAGGTCTGTGACTGAGAATGAAAACTTGGCTTACTGAATCCTGACTATCTCACAAACAGATGGAGCATCTCAGGTTCTTAGATATTAGTCACTAAATCAAGATATAGACAAGCTGGGGATTCACTGCTATGTAACTTGTCTCTAGTAGATTCGTACAGTATAACCCAAACAGCAACCCCTTTCTTTTGTGTACACTATTTAAGTAAATTTGGTCAGAATTATACATTTGCACATTAATTTTTCAGGAGAATGTTACATTACATTTTCCTATCGAGGTATGCAACTGTATGACTGAGTAATAAAACAAAATGTAAAACACTTATAAAATCAGCAGATGCCAAATTATTTGCTAGTCTTACTCATAAAATACTTGATTTTATTAATTTTAGCAGGTGTTTATAGCCTATTAAAGATAATAAGATTTAAGAATAAGATTTAAACCTAAGTACTTAAGGAGAGACATTTTACCAAAATGTGGCCTCATGCACCGCAAAATAGTCCTAATGACTACAATGACATGATTATCTTATAAGTCAGGCAAGACACACAAACAAAGCGGGTTTTTTTCTCAAAAGCACTTACTGCATTATTTTAAAAGTAAAAATACTACAACTTATTTTTCTTTTGAAAGATAACAGAGTCATACAAATTTTAGCAGTATTTGGATGGTATCTTGTTAAATCATTGTTGAACTTGTTACCTAGACCAGCTATTCTCTGAAGTTATGATTTATTTTTAGAAAATCATATACTCAGGAAATATAACAAGATACATAATTTTAAACAAAGGATTAAGAACTGTCAGTGTAATGGGTCTTTTTTATACTTTAAATCTGTCTTAATAATTTTCCTAAGTGCCCCTTCAGTAACTGCTGTCTAAATACATATGACACACAATATACATCCTTCCTTTCTGTGTAATGCAAGTAGGGAATCTAGAAGGCCAGGCTGTGGCAGAAACATTGTCCTATGGAGTTCATAACTTTGAGGTCTGATTTGCTTTTATATGTGAAGGTGGATTTGTTCCATTTCCTAGCAAACTCCTTATTGTTCCCCATTTACCAGCTTACTTTGAATCTGTAATCCCAGGAGGGAAAACTGAAACACTTCTGCTACAATGTGCACCATTACCTTCATAAATAGCATGTTAAAGCCACTTCTGTGCAGTGGTAATTTATCGAACTCACGTTTTAAATTGAAATTAGATGGCATATCCTAGGGGAAAACCCACAGGATAACAAACAACTATGAAATGGAGCCTTGGATATAAATTATTCAGAGATCTTTGTCACATTGTAATACACCAAATCGAGTCTTATACAGAGTGGTTAGCTGTGGCTGCAAAATGATAGTGGCAGGAAAACCCCAGCTTAGAGAGAGGCAGATCTACATACTCTCAGCGTTGGGGAAGCTGCTAATTAACAGTTCCTATTCGGCCACCCTGTGCTGGCTCAGTGGCAGCCACAGAGCAATTCCTGGGCAGTTGTCCCACAGTCAACACATCTGGGTGGCCAGGCACAGCTTTCACTCCTTCTCACCTATCTCAAGGAGGATGGTGCCTAAAGCAGCAATTCTGTCATAGCCACAGAATTAAATTTTGCTTGCACTGCTGGGAGGCTTTGAGACACTGTGGTCTAAACAATTCACTAATTAGGCAGAAGTGCATTAGAACATGAGACAGGCCCATGCACCCAAGCCAGCACACTGCCATGGTCAATGACAAAGTGGGCGACTATTTAAGGAAAGCATTTAAGTGGGGCCATTTTCTGTAGTCATTTCCCCCTGTACTCTGCCAACATCCACAATCATTCTGTCAGGGATATTGGTGGGCACATCTCTTGCTTTCTTTTGTATATCTACTTAGTATTAAGACCTGTTGCCTATGAATATCTCTAATAATTTGTTGAATCTGCTTATACTGTCTACCCACCCAGCCTTCTGTAGCAATGAATTCTGGAAGTTCCCTACCCACTGGTATAAATACATTTACTTTCTTTTACTTTCACTGATCTCTTAGCAATAGAAAGAAATATTGCAAGATATGGTAAGTAATGCTTCTGCATATTATAACCTTGCCAGAACTTGTACTTAGTAGGCCTCTTTCTCTTTTTATTAGAATTTGACACCTTCTGAGATTACTGGGTGGCAGGGGGAATCACAGAAAAAAAGGGTAAAGGAACATAAATTCAGAACGTATTGGTTATTCCTTTATAATTGCTTTCATACCTTTATTTTCCAAAGAACAAATGTAGCTGAAACACTGTTAGAGAAGCTTTCCTTCAGTGACACAGGGCAAAGAGAAATGTGCATTCCCCAGAGTTTAGCCTATTGAATAGGTGCAGATTGAGACCGAGGTTCTTTCTCTTATCCAGCATTTTGAAAGGATTCTGGATGAACTGGGAGATATTGAGGTTTGACATTCTAAAAGATCCATCAATTATGTACACTCATAATAATGCACATTTTTCTCCATTGCATGCATCTCCAGTATTGCAGAATGTCAGTTTTTCTTCATATGTTAAAGAGTTGCCATAATGCTATCTGTTTCTGTGAACACTGGAACAGAGTATCCCTGTGCCTTGCATTTGTGCTTGCTTCAAGTTGAATCACACTTTCCAGTTTAATCCCATTTTTCTCAGACAATCCTGAAAACATCTTTCTTGGAGCACAATAGCTGTAAAGCCAGAATGAGCACTGTGGCCACTAATGCAATTGCACATTACCACTTTAACACATGTCATGGCACAAACAAGCTCACTGACCTGCTTTGTCCTGACAGAGGCATGCAGCTTGCTGGCACCAATCCCATCACCCAAAGAATAAGTTTGCCCTCACTTCTTTCCTATCTTGGATGAGAGGTGTTTTACTGTATCCCTGGTTTAATCCCCACCATGTGGATGAAGTTAAGTGGCCATGAGCTGTGTTACCACTAACACCTTTCACTGGGTTGAGGGAGGTAACAAAGCTGAAGCACCAAAGAGGTATTTTCTTCCCTGAAACACAGCTCTGTTTCTGGCTTACCTATTCCAACAGCTTTTAAAGCTAACCCAGACAAATTAAGCATGCTGTGCTGGAGAAATTCCTTTAAAGACACAGCTAAACTGTAACAGCCCATGCTGTTTGTTTGGCTTGTATGCAGTGCTTTTACTGCTTTGGCTTTACATGCAGCTGCATGCAATGGTACTGTCAGGAAATTGAAAGAAGCCTGAGATACTGATCACAAAGATAATAAAAATACTTAATTATGACCAATGACTTTTCCTTAAACACCTAAGAGAACTCTACTGTCTTTGAAGACCTGCTAAATGGGCTTAAATTTTGGTATAATTGATCCTAGTAGAAAGGCCCAGAAGATTTCAGTAACTGACTTGCAAAAAGGATCTGGATTTTGGTATAAATAAATAATTTAGTCAACTATCTTTGTGTCAAATTCAACACTTGACACAAAAAGCAGAAGAATCTAGTATTCTTACATTTACAAACTGAAATGGAACTACATTGGGAATATTGAGAAAACAGTTCCAGGATTATTAATGTTTTATACTGCAGAACAGGAGTTTTCTTGTAAGTAACTTCTCAAAACCAACAGGATAGAGTCCAACCATTTCTATCAATCATTAAACCGTACCCCTCACCAACTCATCCACCCACTTTGAAACATCTCCAGGGAAGGTGACTAAATTTACTTCCCGATGTCAAGTCTGAACCTCCTCTGGCACAGCTTGAAGCCATTCCCTCTTGTCCTGACCCCTGTCACTTGGGAGAAGAGGCCAGCTCCCTCCTCTCCACAACCTCCCTTCAGGTAATTGTAGAGAGCAATAAGGTCTCCTCTCAGCCTTCTCTTCTCCAGGCTAAACAATCCAGCTCTCTAAGCCGCCCCTCATAAGGCCTGTTCTCCAGCCCCTTCACCAGCTTTGTTGCTCTTCTCTGGACTCGCTCCAGAGACTCAACACCCTTCTTGTGGTGAGGGGCCCAGAACTGAACACAGGATTCAAGGAACAGTCTCACCAGTGTCAAGTGCAGAGGGAGAATAACCTCCCTGGANCCAACCAGTTCTCCACCCAGGAGAGTGTGCACCTGTCCAGGCCGGAGGCTGACAGTTTCTGTAGCAGAATGCTGTGAGAAACTGTGTCAAAGGCTTTGCTGAAGTCCAAGAAGACCACATCCACAGCCTTTCCCTCATCCAGCAGCCAAGTCACTTTGTCATAGAAGCCAATCAGGTTTGTTTGGCAGGACCTACCTATCATAAACTCCTTTTGACTGGGCCTGATCACCTGGTTCTCTTGCATGTGCTTCATGATAGCACTCAAGATCACCTATTCCATGACTTTCCCTGGCACTGAGGTCAGACTGACAGGCCTGTATTTTACTGGATCCTCCCTCCAACCCTTCTTGTAGATGGGTATAACATCAGCCAGCCTCCCATCCAGTGGAACTTCCCTAGTCAGTCAGGACTGCTGGAAGATGATGGAAAGGGGTTTGGCCAGCACATTCGCCAGCTCCCTCAATACCTTCAGATGGATCCCATCTGGCACTGTAGTATTGCGAATGTCTAATTGGCCAAGCAAGCCTCTAGCCACTTCCTCATGGGAGCTTCGTTCTGCTCCTTTGGCTCCTGGGGATGACACAGAGGGAAGAACTTTCCTTACTATTAAAGACTGAGGGAAGGAAGGCATTAAGTACCTCAGCCTTGTCCTCATCCCCTTATCACAGTTGTTCCATCTGCATCCAATAGGGACTGTATATTCTTCCTAGTCCTCCTTTTATTGTTAATGTATTTATAGAAAGATTTTTTGTTATCTTTCGCAGACTTGGACAATCTGATTTCTGATTGGGCCTTAGCCCTCCTTATTTTTTCTCTGCATGATCTCACTTCCTCCCTGTAGTTCACCCAAGATGCCTGACCCTTCTTCCAAAGCTCATAGACGTTACTCTACTTTTTGATGGTTTTCAAGATCTCCCTACTCAAGCAAACCATTTTGTTTCCCGTGCTGGTTTGTTTTTCTGGAACATAGGGATGGCTTTTCACTCCTGAGCTGGTAGGATTTCCTTTTTTGAAGAGCGTCCAGGCCTTGTGGGCTCCCTTGTCCTTAAGGACTGTCTCCCATGGGACTTTATCAACCAGCCTTCTTAACAGTCCAAAGTCTGCCCTCTGGAACTTTAATGTTACTGTTCTGCTAATTCCCCTCTTCATCTCACCTTGAACTGAAAAACCTATCATCTCATGATTGCTTTGTCCCAGGCATCCTCCTATCATCACATCTCCCACAAGGCCTTCTCTGTTGACAAACAGCAGGTCCAGGAGGGAACCTTCCCTTGTCAGGTCACTGATCAGTTGTGTGAGGAAGTTTTCTCCGACACACTACAGGAACCTCCTAGACTGCTTCCTTTCTGTTGTACTTGACTTCCAGCAGACATCCGTAAGATTGAATTCTCCCACCAGCACAAGAGGTAGCATTCTTGAGACTATCTCCAGTTGTTTATAGAAGAGCTCATCAGCTACTACTTCTTGGCTGGCTGGTCTATTACAGACTCCCATCACAACATCTTCCTTCTTGTGGTCTCCTCTGATTTTAACCCACAGGCACTCCATCCCGTCATCACCATCATCGAGTTTGAGGGTATCAAATCACTCTCTAACACAGAGGACTACCCTGCCTCCTCTCCTACCCTTCCTGTCCTACCCCACCATAGCTGCAGTCCTGTTATAGAAGTCGTCCCACCACATTTCCGCAATGGCAACAATTTTCTTACAAAATAAGTCAGAGAGAAAGTTAAGGATGAACTAGAATACCTAGGGGAGAAAAAAATGTTTTAAAATCCACAGTTGACTTTGATTACAAACCAAAATTTAGGCAGACTTACCTTTTCAAAATATTTTTATGTAACATTAAAGTAAAAAATTAATACTTAGGTCTACATTAATATTTTTTTTATAATCTAGGGGTTTAAAGTTACACAGTAGTACTTTAAAACAACTTCTTTAATTTTCCACCCCTTTCTCCATTCTTAACCAAAGGATCATGATGTTTCATGCTTTCCTGTAATTTTCCTTTCCAGTGATATCTTTATATCTAACCATTGTATTTATTTTAACTTAGCCTTCATTCAAAAATGATACACAGATGTTTCTCCTTTCCTTTCTGCTTTCCTTTCCAAACAAAGTGAACTTAAGCTATGCAATCCATTCTCACTTTAAAGTTCTTAGCTCTATTTTTTTTTTTTCCCTTTTCTGGTTCTTGTGTACAGAGAAGTCATGTACAAAGTGAAACTTTAGTAAACAACACTCAGATACCTTAATGGCCCATGAAACAAGCACAGGATAACCTTTTAACTTCTCTAAGTTCACACTCAAAAAATCTCCCAGAACAACAACAACAAAAAAACAATGCCAGCTTTTTACATACTAAGTCTCACTGAGGGTATTATCATCCAGCTCTAAGCACCTTGTTAAATTTTTGTAGCCAATGTGGGTAAAAGTAAGAATGATGGAAGGAGAATTTGTGGAACACTAGCAAGACAATTAAACTTATTATTTTGAGTATGGAACTTTTGAACATAGTGTTTAGCTTTTCCAAACAGGTGCACACTTGCATCCTCTGAAGTCTATAAAAAAATATTGCTTCATTAATTTGAAACTTATAGAGTTTCTCTGTATTGAGAATCTGGATTTTTAGCTTTACCAGTTAAACATGCAGTTGAAGTTGAAATCCTAAGGGAACCTCTCATTTATTTGAAGTCTCAGTCTGATGGAATGAATGGAATATTGGAATGAACCGGTTTGGGAGCATTATTGCTATAAAAAACACCTACATACATGGTCATTAGCCTTTCTTAAAAGGCTTGGATAGTTGCTTTTTATTTTTTGAGATAAGAGCAGTCTGTGATTTTGTAGTTCTTCAAAGCTTGAGAAAATGTCATGAAGTCTTTTTCTCCCCAGAAGAATTAGTCAAGAACATCCTTAGTACCTTTTATGAATTTCTGCTTTTTTAAGAAGGAAGTTTTGAACAGCTGAATTGACTATTATATTTATATATTTTTTCCCTTTTAAGAATCTCACTAGACATAAGGTAGCCTAAGAATATTCACAATGCCCTATACCAATGTTTTTAAAATGGATAAGAATTAAATTATCAATATATGTAAAAATAAGGAGGCAACAAAATACAGACTACTACCTTTTGTATCATAAAAATTTGTCAGGAATTCACAACTATAAATAAAGACAACAGAAACAATGACAAATGTTGAAAATATCTGCAGTGGATTATGCCTTTGAAAAAGTTTCTTAAATGATCAACAAAGAGATGTCAGGGATCAAAAATGGTGTTAGTATTAATCACTTACAGAAAAAAAAAATAATATCAAAACCCAGAATAAAATAGAAAAGGGAAGAAAACAAACAAAAGAAAGAAAAACAACAACAACCCACAGCCCTTCTTTCCTTTTCTTCTGTCCCTGATATGGAAAACGTTTCTTTTGTCCATCACAAATGCATTTGAGTGACAGGCCTACATGCCTCTAGCTTGCTTTGGATAAATCAGGCAGTCCTCTCACCTTAAGATTAACTCCCTGGATTACAGTTGATAACCATGTTAATATGATAGACTAAATTTCCAGTCAAAAGACCTTATCATCAACAGCCTGTGACAGCTACTGATTAAAGTGACTCAGGAAGAGTCTTTTCAAAGCAAAGCTATTTATACTTTTATACAAAGATACAAAATGTAGATTGATAAATTGTAGAAGAATAATATTTCATATTCATATTTCCACCATCTATACACTAATCTTCCTTGTGCAACCGTATTTAAGTTTCCTTAGTGAATTGCACCAGAAATATCCTTTGTATTCTGCTATCATTAGCTGCAGGGAAGCTAGAGATAGACAAAAAGATTGTCTCAAAAAAACCTCCACAACTTTGTAAGCAGATGCCATAGGGGTGTAGTCCAGAATTTGATTTAAATAAACTCAAAGCCCATTGAGACATGAAGGCAGATGTGAGGAATCTGCTAAGCTTGTACAAGGTACTATCCTGCCTAAGGTAAATTTAATGTGGAAGGAAAATGAGGACACCAAACTGGTGTCCTTATTGCTGTGGGTGATCCACTGTCTTTCCATGATTTACAATAGCAAAGCAAAAAAAATAGTTCAGATAATTATAATCCTTTATCATAGTCACTGCACATATTGGAGAAGCAGTGTTTTGTCAGGGTTAGTTTGGTTGTACTAGCACTGCCAGCTCTTTAGCTTCGAAAGAAATGCAAAATCAGATAGCTCACAAACGTGCAATATTGCTGATGGGTCAATAGGAGAAAAAGCTCTGTTTTGATTTCATGCAATACATAAAAACTTAGGACAAGTCAGCAGATTTTCTCAATAGAAGAATACACAGAAACCCATCACTCTAGTATGTGATAACACAGTTACTTATTTACTTTAAGTGATTTCTTATGCCTCCAGTATCAGAGCATGCAAACAGTCAACTCAGAATAAACGCAATGAGACATGAAATCAAACTGTGCACAGTTGGTTGCTAACACCATTTATCACCCAAAGTACCTCTAACTATTCAGAGTCAGGAAAACACTTACCTGAAGATGCATCTTCTAAAAAACTGTTCTTGTCATAAAGATTTCTGAGAAAATACTATAATCTTTCAAGTTACATATTTTATTTTGCCAGTTTCAGCAGTGTTCCTCCTAATGCTATTTATTTCATTTAATGTTTTGATCTGAATATCTTATATGTTCTTCTGTATCAGAAGGAATCTCCTTTTTGTCTTTAGAGGTATTAAACTCACCTTGCTGTGAAATTACCATTGCATGCCATAAAAATAACATGCTAAGTTCTTACAAATGTCACTTACCTTTAAAGAATGCAAACAAACAGTTTTGCCTTACATTTTTTATTAAGTCCTGAAGGAGATCTCTGTTAAAAGTTCCTCTATGTGATCATATTAAACTAAGAAAAATATAAGTCGTTCTAAGCAAGATCTTTCACTTGATCTGGAAGAGAACTACAATCTGTTTAGTATTTCTTAACTTTATTTATCATTTCCCCTCTCCCTTGCCTCCCTTCCTCTTCTCTTAGTAGCAACTCAGTATGAAGTTACAATTGACTGCCAAATGAGCAAGAGAGAAGACAGCTCTGGCTGAAGATCTTCTGCTTCCCTAAGTCTCCTATTAGTTAGGCAAACACTATTAGCAGAGGTACCAGTAAATCCAGATCTACCTTTCCAGTGTGACAGTTAGCTAAATCTTATTATAATAATGGAAGGTTTGCAGAGATGCTCAGAATGTCAGCTTTTCTAATTGATATTAATAACTTCAAATCCATGTATCAATTTATTTGCTGAATTGTACTCTATATATTGAAAAGCTTATTTTTTCCCTGGTTAACATGAGAACCTTATTATCTTTAATTTACATAAGAACTAGAAACCTTTTTGCAAAGTTCAAAGCCTCTACAAACCACATGGATCTCCTGCAGAGTGAACAAATTTGGATTTTCTGTCTTATAGAGCTTGATTACTCTTAAATGGAAATTAACTATATATTCCTGAACTATTGACTAAAGGTCTTAACTGTGTGCCAGTGTGTAAATATAGATCAGGATTGGCAGGCATCTGCTATTGCTTAAGTTTTGCAGTTCATGCTGACTACTTAAATTATTCATCTCATATTTTTAAGTAATTAGGTGATTTTTCTGTTTTCTACTTTTTTCTATCTTTTGGCACTTATGTATTCTGCAAAACATTTTCCTTTGAATATTATCATAGAAATGCATTAAAAAAATAGCCATCCAAATCTAGTATATATTCTGGAGTGGAGTACTTTCTGATTCATATGAACAGTAATATTTTGTCCATTGATCAGTGAATTAGGCTGTCCATATCTGAATCAAGAATTAATCTGGCACTACCATAATGACTTACAAGTAATGAGTAAGTACTATGACTATACGAAAATACCTTAAAAAATACATTGTTTACACTCAATGTAATTCTTGTTAGTACTTAAGAACAAATCACAAGCAGAACAATTTCTGCTCTTAAAGTATGAAACTTAGAATTATATTTAAACCTGCTTTCAGGATCACTATCACGAAGAACAAAAATCTTTCAGGTTGTATGATAGTTGCCTGCTTCAGCTATCAATTTTGTATTAATGTGAAAATGCAATACTTTATGTCATCCTAATATGTGAACCAACAAGTTCTAGAGAAGGCAAATCTATAAAGTATTCTAAATATCCAATGTTTTCAACCTAGTGAGGGTTCAGACATCAGTTGCAAGATACTTGTAACTTTCATGGAAGTACAAAATGTATTTATATAGCTGTTTTAAGAATGTTTAATTCCTTACTGATTGCCAGACTTATTTTGGTGCTATGAAATGTCCAAATTCCCTCAGACATCATTTCCAAGTTTGTGTTCTAAAACAACAGCAAAAAAAAAAATCCAAATAGTATTCTTCTAAGCCACCTTACTTTTGTTACTTGTATATAAAAAAACTTCTTCCACTTTTATTCTTTTGATCATAGAATAATAGAATGGTTGGAAGGGACCTTAAAGACCGTTCAGTTCCAACCCCCCTGCCACGGGCAGAGACACCTCCCACCAGCCCAGGCTGCCCAAGGCCCCATCCAACCTGGCCTTGAACACCTCCAGGGATAGGACAGCCACAGCTTCCCCGGGCAACCTGTGCCAGTGCCTCACCACTCTCATGGTGAAGAAATTCTTCCTTATGTCTAGTCTAAATCTGCCTTTCTCCAGTTTATACCCATTGCCCCTAACCCTATCACTATTGGTACACTAATGATGAACAATAGTGTTATGTTTGAGTTTCATCATAAGACCTCAGAAACCTTTCATTTCTTCATTTTATTTCTATCTTTAAACCAATTTATTGTGGTACCGAATACTTCCCCAAGTATACAAATCCGGTACTCTTCCAAGCCTGATACTTCCTCTATAGGTATACTTTTGGTTTTTATCCAAAATTATTTTCAAGTTTTTCTTTTTTTATAGATCTGAACTCTTCACCTCTTCAGAAAATCTGTAAAATTTCCTATAATCTAAGTGTTTTATTGATATTATAATTGGTATCCAACCAATTTGCTAATTTCTCTAATGGAAGTTCTTCATTAAATTAAGTGATGGGTTAGTCCTGGGCCTAATTTTCCTCAAGAAATTCAAATTCATTGTCTTCACTAATGGATTTAATATCTAAAAATGATCACAATTTTCCTTATACTTCCTAGGTCCTGTCACTATTTTGATATAGGTGTACTTGTGAGTGGAGCTCTTAAATTCAAAATTGCATTCTTTATCAACAGACAGACTAATACCATAGTAATAGTTCCACTTTAAATTAGATGTGTGTACAATATATACAACCCATATGTTCAGAGTTTTCATGAGGAGGCTGCCAGTTTCTATTCTACAGCAACTTTTATTCACACATTGATGGGACTCTGTTAGTAGTTTTTTTAGAGTAGTCTTAAAAAAAGAATAAAAAGAGAGGAGGGGGGAGGCAAGGTATCATGGATCTGTATCTCCCTTGCACTGGAGCTGTGCACTCCATTTTGTTTTAACACAAACATGCTTTCATAGCAAAGAACAGTAAATGCCTTCAGCTGACCAGTCTCTACAGTGCCAGTTCTATAAAATATAACCTCACTGACTGGTTTTCCAGTTTGCCTGAATACCCCTCATATTTCTCATTTACTCCATCTACTTTTAAATTTTTGGTGTCTCATTATATATGGCCTTCAACTTTTTGTTTCCTCTGACTCTGACTACCTTTCCAAACAATAGGTTGGACATTTCCATTCCTTTATACTTTCTCAGGTCTTCAGATATTTCTGCAACAAGCTAAACCATTACTCTAATAAAAGGCTAAACTTGCTGATCTACCATATTTCTGCCTTCTATCAGTTATGAATGCAGAAACACAAGAAGGAGAGAGAAAGAGGCTGCCATATTTCCAAACTTTCAAGGCCCAACCATCACATAGGAACAAAAAGGAAAAGAAGACACATTAATAAATAGCATAAATAAGATGCACCTCGTTTAGATACACCATTAGAAGGTCACGGAATAGGCACTGACTTAATTTTTTACAGATTTACTCTGAAAAAAAACCTGCATATTTTAATGTATTTTTAGTACTTCTAATAAATTTCTAGTAGCTAGCTAGTAACCACACTTTTAAAATATGTATTTTACAGCCTGAGGCTCAAGTTCAGAGAAAACACCATTACTGCTACAGCTTATACACAGCTTTCATAAAAAACACACTTTAAAATCTTCTGTCTGTAGAAAACAATGGTCCATATGGCAATACTGTTCATTTTGTGTTGCCAGTAGATAAATAACTTATTTTCTTTTAATTTTTAACTGGGGGGAGGGGAGGGAGGGGCAAGGATTAGGTTAACATCTCTTTCAAAAAGATTCCCAAGGCTAAAAAGGCAGAAGGAGAGGTGTAAGCCAATGCAGCAGTAGTAAAGAAAAAAATGCACTAAAAAAATCTAATGCCATAAATTCTGCCTTGCAAAGGAATGGAGGCCTTGCAGAAGTGACTGCCGCTGTCAGGTAACTGACACTAGCTCAAGGACAATGTACTAGGTAACACTTTGCAGGGAATATCCACAGGTCAGACTGGACTTGACCACAGATTAGATAAGGTGTTTTCCAATTTCTAAAAAGCAGCAAAGATGCTGCTTTTGTATCAGAATTCTTGTACTGAAGTACTGAAGGCCTGATATGAACAGATTACACAACAATGAGCTGTTTGGGTAGATGGACAATGTGTCAAGGGCAAATGACAGCTTTGCTTTTAGGAGGTTGTGTAAGAAAGTGAAGGAGGAGAGATCTTCTCCATAAGGTGCATCTCCCTTACTGCCGCAGGCAGAGGGGGAAGTAGATTCATGAAGCCACCACTTCATCCAAGGAATGGAAAGTCAGCAAAGCCAAACTTCAGACTGATGGCCAGGTAAACTCAGAGGAAAAGTAGTGTGGTCCACACAGGGCTACGGCAACATTATTCCTGTCAGAGGAATGGATAAAAGATGAAGCAGGGAAACAGTGATGTGCTGAAAAATCCTTTAAAATTCCAGAGCTGGAAGTGCTCTGGATCAGTGCTGGAACATGTCAGTAATATACACGCTTCCCCTGTTCTGCCTGGGATTTGTGCCATATATTGATGCGCAAATCACAAAGACAAATCCCTTACATTTTGACCTTATAAGCTAAGACCTACGCTCTCAGGTAAGTGCAGGGGCAGAGGCGAGGAGAGGGGAAACTACATATAGGAAAGTGTACATAAAGAATAATTGTCACACCTTGCTTAAATATTTTATTGCTGTTTGTAAGGGCTTTTTCTTTTCTGTCAGAGTACAGCTGAGATGATAAATGGCACAGAAGCATTCCGCTCATATGAAAAAAAATGATTAAAACCAGACATCTTAATGACCTGGTTTCAATATATTTCTAGTTCTATAGCTTTCCAATTATGTAGTCTGTGTTCAAACAGCTAAATCTTTCACCTTCTTACATTGCTGTTTACATCTTGTTGATTTTGGCTTAACCTTTAAGAGCTATTGATAATTAGTAAATTTTTCTTTTTCATCAGCTCTAAGTAAAGCATAACAATAAGAACAAAGGATAGTAGAAACTGCAGTGAATTAAATGGACAGTATCTGAAAAAAAGTATTTCGAAGACATGCAAATGTCAGCATTATTAAGATAATATGGTGCTCAAGTGTATGTATCAGAATGGCTGCTGAAAATTACTGGGATTAACGAGGAACTATGCTCTTAATATTAATGAAGTACTACTGGGGATAGGAAGGCAGCAGCAAAGCATAATAATAGGATATGCACACCTTAGTTACTATGAATTTCATAGAAGAGAGGAAAATAACATCATCTTAACTGGCATATCTTCAGAACAGTTTATATAATTGCTTTTCTTTATAAAAGTCTACAAGCGTACGGCATTCCCAGACAGGGCAACAAGAGCTGGGAAAAATATTGATTTATCAGAAATAACAGAAAAATAGCAGAAAGGTCCACCATTATGTATTTCAAATGTTTTACATTTTCATATTATAAGATTAGAAATGTACATTTTCTGAAACTAGCTTGGCTTTCATAGGCTATGCTGGAGTGCCACTTTGAGATAATGACAGAGACCGCAAGAAAGAGGAAACAGGAAGCAGCTACATGCACATCACATTTTTAGTTCCCTTTCCTCTCCCTCCCATGCACCAGCTCCCTCAGTACCCTCAGAGGGATCCCATCTGGCACTGTAGTCTTGTGAATGTCTAATTGCCCAAGCAAGCCTCTAACCACTTCCTCTTGGATCATGGGAGCTTTGTTCTGCTCCTTTGGCTCCTGGGGATGAACTTCCCTTACTATTAAAGACTGAGGCAAAGGAGGCATTAAGTACCTCAGCCTTGTCCTCATCCCCTGTCACAGTTGTTCCATCTGCATCCAATAAAGACTGAATATTCTCCCTGGTCCTCCTTTTACTAGTGATGTATTTAGAGAAAGATTTTTTATTATCTTTCACAGACTTGGCCAATCTGAGCTCTAGTTGGGCTTTTTTTTCTGTGCATGATTTCACTTCCTCCCTTTAGTCCTCCCAAGATGCCCGTTCCTTCTTCCAAAGTTCATAGACATTCCTCTTCTTTTTTATGTCCATCCAGATCTCCCTTCTCAACCAAATTGTTTTTATTCCCTTCTGGCTCATTTTCTGGCACATGGGACAGTTCACTCCTGTGCTGCCTAGTTGTCCTTTTCAAAGAGTACCCATCCCTCTTGGTCTCCCTTGCCCTTAAGGACTGTCTCCCATGGGACTTTATCAGCCAGCCTTCTTAACAGTCCAAACTCTGCCCTCTAGAAGTTCAAGGTGGCTGTTTCTCTAACCTCCCTCCTCACCTCACCTAGAACTGAGACTTCTACCATCTCATGATCGCTTTGCCTAGGCATCCTCCTACTTTTACATCCCCCACAAGGCCTTCTCTGTTGACAAACAGCAGGTCCAGGAGGGCACCTTCCCTTATCAGCTCACTCATCAGTTGTGTGAGGAAGTTGTCTTCCACACACTCCAGCACCTCCTAGACTGCTTTCTCTCTTCTGCACTTCCAGCAGACAGCTTGTCTTAAAGTCTACAAGAGCTAGTGATCTTGAGACTTCTCCCAGTTGTTTGTAGAACAGCTCATCAGATTTTTCTTCATGGCTAGGTGGTCTATACTAGATTCCCACCACATCATCTCCCTTCTTGTGGGTTCCTCTGATTTTTACCCACAGAAAATCCTGTCACCACCATAATCGCGCACTATGGTATCAAAGCACTCTCTAACATCTGCCACCACCTCTCCTACCTTTCCTGTCCCACCTGAAGAGTTTATACCCCACCATAGCAGCACTCCAGTTATATAAGTTGTCCCACCACATTTCCATGATGGTATAGAATCGTAGAATAACCATGTTGGAAGACACCCACCAGATCATCGAGTCCGACCATTCCTATCAAACACTAAACCATGCCCCTTAGCACCTCATCCACCCATGCCTTAAACACCTCCAGGGAAGGTGAATCAACCACCTCCCTGGGCAGCCTGTTCCAGTATCATCATGGTCTCCTTGCCCAATCTCAATGAGATTACTATGAGTATTTTTCCCTTTGATGAGTCAGGAGTAAAGGCTGCTTAGATATTGCAGGCTAAGACATAGATATTAACATGCCTAACTTTTCCAGTAAGAGCTGTATTCCAGTAAGAGCTGTATTCCAACACTACTAAGGAACTCTCTCTGTGTTATTACAATAAGCTGAGAAATCCCGTATAATAACAGCTGCATTTTTTGAGCTAAGGTTAAATGCATGCTGGCACAAGAATCAAAGAGGAAAATAAAAATTGCTGATTCACTTCTGCTTTTGCCATTAGGCAAACAGTTGAAAATCTCATTCAGTTACTCACTTGTCCAAATACTACTTGATTAAAATAATTTGCTGTTGATACAAGGCGCAGTCAAGGAGAAGCCTCATTAAAACAGAACTCCTGCATGCACTTGAGGTGCAGTGACAACATCCAGAGAGATGATAAAAGTACCAGTGCTACAACTCGAATGACAAGCAAGGACTATACAAAGTCTTCAGTACCAACACTCATTAACCAAGTTATAGACTTCTTGACTTTCAATGCCTGTTAGAACATCATGAAGTTTGGGAGATGTAGCAGATTATCCTACTTTTAACAACCAGCCATGACATGAACATTTCTAAGAAGCTAAGCTGAATCAAGGGTTCTTCTCAACAAATAATCAAATGTTTGTTGATATTTATAACAGTTATAGAGGCACCAAAGGAATGGAAATACACCATAAAATTTTTGTACTTCAGCTATATTTTTTCACCAGTGTCAAGAAAATCTGATGTTGAAACACATTGTATTAGATCATAATAAATAATAAAGTGTTTCATGCTTTCAAGATAATATAATGAAATCTTAATAACAATATACTGGGAACTTATGATTATTTATATTTCAGAGCTAAGTCCTATCCTGTGGTCTGTGTCAATTTCTTTTACATCTACAAATAACTCATGAAACACTAACAAAATAAAGGGGAAAAAAAGAGACAAACATTATTTACTTGCAGGAGTTTGCTTTTCTTCTCCCAAATGTATCATTACCACCAGAAAGAGGAGAGTGCTTTAGTTCACATAAACTTCTTGCACACAGAAAATTATTCATTATTACCTTCATGGCAATAATTTTAGCACTGTAAAGGAGATACCCTCAAGGTTTCAATGGGATCTAGCCCCATTAGCACCTAGTCCCAGCAAGCCACAACAAACCATGTTCAACACTTAACAGCACAGAAACAGCTGTATTGTATGAGGCTAGAAGTTCAGCTAGCACAGTGCTTTATGTCTAACACCAGGGATAAGCAGATATCTAGGGAACAGGCCAAGCACAGATGTTGCCTCCCCAAGCACTCCTCTGACCTGCAACTATTTCAGGCACTTCTGACACCAAGTACAGTTAAAAAATACTCTGTAAACCTTAAAGATTTTCCTTTCCACAAGCTCATGCAGTTTTCCCTTGAATTACTATGAATTTTTACCATCTGCCGTATCCCCTGACAACAAATTCCTCAAGTTTACCAGTCATTGTATGAAAAATGACCTCCTTGCTTTGCAACAAAACCAGTTCTTACTAGCTTAATTTTCCCTTAAACTATTGTATTTGAAAAGAAAATGAACCAACAATCCCTAACAGCTATCTCTTTGCATTACCAGTTTTGGAGACTTCTGTAATATTTCCCCCTCTGTACCAAATAGGCCACCAGAAGGCATACTTTCTATGCCCTTCAAAGAACTTTAACACACTTATTGTATAGAAATTTGCCTCTGCAAATGTTATTCCCCTGAGAAATTTTGATTTTATTCCCAAATCTACTAATTCCACTCCTTTTTATAATTCTTGTTTATTTGTTTGCTTGCTTGTTTGTTTGTTTTTTTGAAACCCAGATGTCCATTCTATAGACTTGCACATTCTGGGCTCTATCCTGAAGCACTGCTGTTCTGAGTGAGCAAGGTGGTTTTAGGAATGAAGTCTCCTGTCACTGACCATAATTCATCAATCTCATCCTTGAATTCCCTTCAAATGCTGAGGTGAAATCATATGATCCTGCTGGTTTCTTACTGCTCATTTTCCCCTTCTCTTCCACAACTTCCTCCATAGTCAATTTAGGAAAATCTCTCTTGTGAACACCCCAGGAAAAAGGGGGATCATTCTGTAGTGTACTCAGTTTCTTCTACAGAGAATATGGATGTAGTGAATTCATCTGGCTTTCCTCTTCTACCTTCAGTTGATCCTAGGAATGTACTATCATACATCCTGACATATTTCAAGAAAGCTGAACTATTACTTTCAGTTACATTTTCTGGTTGATCCTCAAACACTTTTTCTTTCTTTTCTTTTACTTTCTTTTTTTTTTTTATTTTCTTTTTTTTTTTTATTTTCTTTTTTTTTTTTATTTTCTTTTTTTTTTTTTTTACGGCTTGTTTCACTGCATTTTCATATTTAATCTACAAATATCTAAGGATCTTCTCTTTCCTTTGGAAAACAACTTTAGCTTTTCAAATTATGGCTTTGCCATTTTTATTACTTTGCTTTCTCTTCTGTTTAGCCTCATCAGTTTCTCCTTCTCAAGTTGTCTTTTAGGTGATATGTACTGAACCTGTGGTTATAAGCTCTTGTTTTATTTTTCTAACATAGTCCTCAGGGTGCCTGGAAAGATTAAATTTTCTTAGCTGACCCTCTTAGCTTCTCTTTAACAAGATTCTTCATTTTTATGTAGTCCCCCTTTTTGATGTTGATTACCATATAATTGTCTAGACTTCGTTTTCTGCCTCCAGATACAAACTGCAAGTAAATATATTTTGAAGAACAAGCTGAACATAGATGGTACTGAGAGCCCCCTAAGAGTGTTGCTACCTGGGACAAACCAACTCCATTTGGAGCATTCTAGAAATGTATATATGAGGTAAGAGGATAGGCTAGGGGTATCTGAGAGCAGTAGAAAGTAAGAAAAAAAAATAGTCTCCCACTTAGTTCCCTTCTACCATCCTCCAAGGAACCACAATTCCCTAGTCTCTGTCATCTGGCCCAGCTCTGGGGTGAGAACTACTGCACACTAAGCAGTTACGGCCGGATGTCCCACACCTACCATGGGGATATCACAGTTCATCGAAACAGTGCTTCTTAATCTTTGCTAAAATCTTTATAATTTCATTTTATAATTGCCCAATGCAGCGTTTCTAAGTAGTAACAAACCAAAACAATGACAAGAACCACGGCCCCACTGCAGGGCATGGCTGAGACCCGCAGCCGTGCTGGCACTGACGTGGGAAGAGCCTATGTAAGGAAGGGCAAAATGCTGCCTGGCAGTGAGGGGAACAGTGTGAGAAAAAGCCCTGTGAGCACTCAGGAGAGTGCAGGAGGAAGGAGGAGATGATCCAGACATTGGAGCAGGGATACCCCTGCAGCCTCTGGAGAAGAACACTCCAGAGCAGCATACGGAGGAAGCAGCCACAGAGAAGAGCTATTATGGGCTGAACACAGCTCTCATTCCTCATCCCCTGCAGGAAGGAAATATAGGAGCTAGGAATGAAGGAGTAAAGGTAAGCCTAGGAGAAAGGCGGGGAGGTGAGGGGAAGGTGTTCTCAGTTTTTGCCTTTATTTCTCATCATATAACTCTATTTTAACTGCCAATAAATGAAATTATTTTTCCCCAAGCTGAGCCTGTTTCGCCCATGACAGTAATTGATATGTGATCTCCCTACCCTTATCGCCATCTACATCCTGTTGAGTAGGCTGATTGCAATAGTGGCTGGGTGGGTGACTGGCAGCCAGCTACAGCCAACCCGCCACAGATGGACAGCTGGCAACTCCTGCTAATTGTGGAGGGAAGTGCACAAGAGAAAGTTACAGGGTCCTTTACTAAGCTGCAGTCGATTTTTCTGTTTTCCAATGTATAAACACTAAATACTGAAATCTTGTTTCTATTATTTAGATAATGAATAACCTGTGTGCTTCTTCCTTTGTACAAGACTCTTCCCTCAAACCTCTGCTGCATAATATATCAAAAAGGTATGCATGCAGCACAGCATGCACATCTGTGATGGAATTTTCTGTTCAGGGCCCCACTAAACAAAACCCAGTAGACTCATCACTGTCTTCCAGTTAGATAACTCCATTAATGGGTTATTCACCATTAATAGCTCCAGCACTGCTGCTCAGCCTCTCAGCTGCTCATAAGAAGTTCTTAGATGAGGGACAAATCAGGAAACCAGTCACAGAAGTTTCTTGGCAATTCTCTTCTTGTGGTTCTGCATCCTTTCAGCCCATTGCTTTTGGTTTTCCATGGAAGACTCCAAAGCATAGACTCAGTCTTTCCTCAGGTCTCATGAGTTTTGGGAACAGTTTACAGTGGTACCTTAAATACTAAGACTTGAATCTGGAAATTTCATTTTAACTAGCCAAACCTAAGTCTGTGAAATTTCTGAGATTTTCCTTGCAATAGAAAGACAAAGACTATCTAAAATGAACAATGAATGATTTGTAATTATATTAAATGTTGTTAATTTACTTATTCTCTTACCTGCTTCTTGCCATGCCTATCAGAACCAGAATCACACTTACCTTGCCATCTCTGTTCATTCTGAAACCATGCTCATACACCACAGAGTAGTGTTAAGCTTACATTTTCACACATGAAAAGGTTGCTTGGATATTTTTCCAACATTTGCTTTCCAGCCCTTAGCAGGTGGCTTAATTGGCTGGGCTAATGCCACACAGTTCTTTCTGTGGAAAGATACTCAATTCCTTCCATTCATGACAAATAACATATCTTTTGTAAATATGCTACCTGTTTGGCCTATTTGTCAAAATATACATCAGAATAGTACTCTCATAACAACTGTATGAAGTGATTTTTTCCCAGCAATAACTCTTGGGAAAGGAGATCAAAGAACTTCTTTAAAAAAAAAAACAACAACAACAAAACACCCAATTAAAAATGACCAATAAGATATGCATGTAACACTTGGAAATGCAATGGTCTTGTGGGTAGCTCTCTCTGCCTATTCAGTAATAGGACAGAATTTCTTTTCTGTGTAGTGGAACAATTTCATCACCTTTCAAAACAATTCTCTTGGGTTGTCCTGTAGCAAAAAGAATTGCTGCCAATAGGGACTATAAGTCTCAGTTTCATGAGGAAAGGAAAATTACCAATACAGTTACAGAAAATTATGTAAGCAAGCACTGGATTTACTGAATGGCTTTATCTGGTGCACATGCACTATGAGTACTTGTGCAGTAGTAGCCAGGAACAGTACAAGGACAGGAATCAGTGCTCAATTTAAAAAAAAACACAAAAAACCAAAACACAACTCACTGTTGGCTTCACCTTTCATGTATAAGGCAGCCATTACAAAAGTATGCCAACGGACCCAGCTGTATTGTTATTCTCCTGTACTCACTCCACTTATACCCTCTTTGAAAATTTGCACGCTGACTGAGAGTATATAATTCTAGAGAAGGATGATCAGGCACAAGGCTACTTTTGAGTTTGTCAATTAAACCCTTTCTTCCAGTGCTCATTTTCTGCACCTCATTTGCACATTAATCATACATGAGTCTCAGCTTCACAATGACTGGTGAACAGGCCAGTTCCTACATCTCCATAGCAGTTCAGTGATTCAAGGAAGGTTACCCTCTGAGCTTGAGTTCTGCATACCAAGAACTTGAGATCACAGTAAATATATGGAATAGAGGTATAATAAACTAAGTTACAGAAATATGCTTCTCTCTGTGATAAGTGCTTTAAAAATATGAAAAAAACCTCCCAGATAATTGTAATTTAAGAAAAAAAAAAATCTGACATTGTCATAGAGTGATAGGGAAGGGGGGATACGAGAAAAAATATGTAACAAACTGAAAAATGTAAAGCAGCAGTGGAGAAAGGAACAATAACAACTATTTTCAATAAGGAAAAATAGGAGAAATTCCACAATCAGTGTCTCATAAAGCTTATGTCTTCCTAACAAGAGACGTGAGCTTTAGAATGAAAGGGCCCTAAGCTGGTGTCCTCCATGAAACTGTGTGTTCCACGTTCCAGATGGTATCTGCTATAAAGGCAACAAATTTTGTTTCCGGAATTGTGTAACAGGGCAAATACCATGAGCGTGATTTACACCGAAGGACTTACACTAAACGTGACTTCTTTTGTACTACAGCTAATAGTTGATTCAAGATTGCTGTAATTTTACCTGTAAGTGTAGCCAATCCTTTATTTATAGAAACTGAATTATCTAAAACACTGAGCATCATATCCTCTCCCAAAGATTTTTTTTACTCATGTTTTAACTTCCAGTCCAGTACTCAATTTGAATTATCCATGCTGCATTTCAATTTTATTTACTATGCTATTCCATGGACCTTTTTTTATTTTAGAAAGTGTTCCCTCCTGAAAGCAAGGAAAATAATAATTTCAAAAAGAATACACATGCAAAATGGATTTAATGAGCACCAAAAAACCTGCATCTAGTTGTTATTCACACTGTACTTTCTGCACCATTTTATGTGTAAACACTGCAGAACAGGGAAACTTTAAAGTAGAGGAAAAGCAATTATTGAATTGAGCCTATTAGGCAATGTGATCATTTTACAGAACACTAAAGGGGAAGTTCTTAAGCACTGCAAGAGGCTTTATTGTAAAGTGTAATTTTCAAACAGGCACTAATGCTCCCACCTGTTTCTTTTTGTGTCATAGTTTTTATAAATTCAATTTCCCCACTCCCTGCAAAACACTTAAAAGAACCCCCAAAAACAAACAAAACAAAAAAAAAAACAGAAAAAAAAGCATAGAAGGTCCCAGCTGTGAAAAGAAGATTCAGCCTCCCAGACAGCCAGGATGTTTTACATAAACTGAAATTCAATCTATTAAACATACATGCTGTATCTCAGCAAAAATATTACCTGCTTCTTAATATGTTATCTACTACATCACAGCATTATTCCACAGTGGAGTTGTAAAGTCAATTAAATATTGGTGTAGAAGGTTACAAGCTGAATATTTACATAATCTTTTAAAATAATACATTTTTTTTTTTTTTTGAGAAGACAAAATACCTGTCTGGGTTGATTTTTTTTCTACAATTTGTATGATATTCTTCATAAGATTTTAAAATATTTTGCTGACAACATGAGCTCATTCAACATAGCACATAACAGATGCCTACTAAAGGCAGGAGATATCATTAGGATCAACTCCTTCAAAATTACAATAATTTAAAAATTGGTCAACTATCCAAAGAATGTAATTACAGAAATGATGGCAAAGTACTGGTAAACCTTGCCAAGTTTGGCTTCAGTAGATTTGGGCTGGCATCAGTGACAATATTAACTAGAATTATTTAAAAATAAAATTGGGCATAGCATTTGAATATTGAAAAGGTTCACCATTATCAAGTGTTATGTGTATTCCCATCTAAAAAACTTCTGTCGCATGCTATCAGACCAGTCTATCTGTCACATGATAAATTTTCTCTTCACCTTCCCAACTGAAAGAGCTTGAAATGCAGTGTTTAATACTGATAAAGCTTTCTCTATAGATACGCTATTGCCTGCATGGGTGGAGAATCCAGATGCTTGACTTACAAGTCTGGTTGATGATAAATTTCTATGTGTTTGACAATAACCATGGGCTACAGAGGGATTAACATTAGTCAGCATGGGTTATATCCCATAAGATCAAGTTAACAGTAGGTTGATTTATGAATTAATTGCCTGCTCAAATACAACCAGTTCCTCTTGGAGAAATCTAAGTTCACACTTCTCCAAACTGGAAACAATATAGAGGGCCTAAAAAGCATAAAGATACAAAGATGAAAAAGCACTGTTTAAAAAAATACAAAAAGGCTTCAAGAAACTAGAACAAGGTAAAAGACAAGGACAGGAAACAGATACCAACTATATTTGTAGGAGAGGCTCTATCTAACTGCTGAACAAGCCAACTTCGAATACAGACAACTAGGAATGGACAGGATATGTGGCAAAAGGAAGGAACAGAAGAGCCTGAACTATCCTGACACCTGTTCCCCAAAGACAAGGAATACAGGGCTGAGAACTGTGAGGAGTTACCTTTGTCCAAGTCTAAGTCCACAGATAAAATACTTTGTCCTACATACATAAGCATTTATTCAAGAACATATTTACAGAATTCTGCCCAAAGTTTTACGTGACACGTACCCTTGCAAACTTAGGTGTAAATTAAGAGTGCTCAGAAAGCGTAAAACTGATAAAAGAAAGATACTTCAGTTACTGAGAGGTACTAGAAGTAAACAGTATTTCTGGGATCAAAGCGAAGGATGCCAGGGAGACTCCTAGTCTCTTAATTGCATAGCAGTTATGACAAAATAGAAAAAAAAAATTGCATTCGTCTGCTAGCACAAAGATTGCCCAGATCTAAACATAAAACAGTGGAACTCCAGTATCTAAATTTCCTTCTTCCTTTTCACCTACTTGATTTCAGTTGTAGGTAGTCCTTTCCAGAAAAATCTGGGAATAGACTCTTACAATTCAGAGTTCTCATGAACAAATATGCATGAAGCTTAAAGGAGAAACACTTTGATACCACATTCTTATTTTGAAAGAATAATATTTCATACTCGATATGGACAAATAAATCCAATTTTCCAAATAATTAATATTTATTGATACTGCCTGAGCATACAGTTTGGGCTGTGGATTCATTCTGCAAGGTGATTTATAAACACAGAAACATGCACACTTTTCCAGATTCATTATGATAATTCATACAAGTGGAGTTAATACTAACATTCCTTTCTAGGCTTCTAGGTATTCATGTCATGGTCCAGGTAGTATTCCACAGTGAATAAAATTTATGCAGAAAAGGAGATAATTTCTTACAGAACCTCCATCTCCTCTGCTAGAGAAGCTGGAAAGTGTATCATGTCAAAGTAGGAAAGAAAGGATTGTACATGGACAAAAAGCTAGCCGTTAGGCTAAAGATTCAGAATCTAAACCTGCCATTATGATGTAGTCTCTAAGCAATACTGGCAAACTACTTATTTCAAACTGTTAACAGCTGAATGTCAAGTGGGCTTCTGCAATTTTCTCCACTAGTTTTTGATTTCAGACTCTCAAGCATAGATTTGCAGATGAGCTAAGAACTCTCTGTAACAATTACAATGAACAATGAGCTATCTTCTGTTTGTGATGCTGTATCATGTCACATACTCTTGGAAAAACAGTGATTGTGTTCAATGTCAGACGTAAAATATACATTATCTCTTTGTCAACTTTGATCTTAGGATTTTTCTTTCTGCTTCTTTCTGCTATCTCTTCCAACCCGGTGATTCTGTGATTTTTTAGGGAATACTCAATATTTGATGTTAGATCCCAGACACAATAAATTCAGCCAGAGTTGTATATGGAAGGAAGAGGCAGGTCTTTTGTAAGGCAATATATAAGGAAGCCTTCTCACCTCACCATCTTACCACTTCCACTCTGACTCAACACTGGTAAGCATGTTGGCCCACCATGTGGGACTGGTGTCACAAGGTATGTCCTATCAGTGTCCCTAGGGTCAAACCCAAAGACAGATGTTTTTTGCAGTAACTTCCCAGTGCCTCTCAAGAAGCCTACCTCTGTCTGAAGCTGCACAAGCCACAACAGATACTCTAGAGGGAACTGTGTGGAAGGGTCTATAATGATCGGTGACACCTTATTAATCACTACATGGCCTCTGAAAAAACACTGCAGAACAGCAAAGAAACCTGGCCTGCTCTTCTTATTCGTATCATTACAGTTCTATAGCAGCAACATACTGCTTACCCAGAAGAATAGCTCCTGCCTCCAAAGTAATTCCCCTAATAGCAATAAGCTGAGGGTGATGACAAGAGTCAAAGCTATATTCATCCCCATTCTCATAGTAACAAGCAGAGAGATAAAACAGAAGTTACAGAATGTGTATATCCCGTCTTACACCCTCTCATGTTGTCTCATTGGATCATCCAAAATGGCTCACAGACTTCTCTACAACCCCTCTTCCATTCTCCCATCTTCTCTTCTCCCCTTAGCCCACTCTCAGGACTCTTATTCCAACATTGCTACCTCTGCACCAAGACCTCAAATGTGAGGATACTCAAACTCATTCATAACAGCTAGCAACCTCAAAGTCTGGGATAATTCCAGCCAATTTCTCACATTATGACAATTGATGTTGCATACATCTAAGAGTCTGAGGTATTGTTTCTCTTGTCTAAAATCATGACCATTGACAGGTCAAGTCAAATGTTATATCCTAAACTATGAAAGCTTAGCAATGCCTTAGTTCTCCAGTTTAAACACCTAATAAATAATTGTTCCTTATCTCTCTTCCGTATCTCCAGAGGATGCTGTTTCAGCAGGAGGTGTGGAGAAGGGTTGATTTCCCAGAGGTGTTTCTATAAGACAGTAAGGTAGACTCGAAACACAATATCTGAGTATCAGTGATGCACATGGTTTGAGGGACAAAATCCCTGAAAGAAAGGGCTTAGTGATTAGATGTAGGATAGGATACGTTCTAGTTCTAGCCTCATTCTGCTTTACCCTTTTGGGAAAGAATTACTCTGGAGCGGCTATCAGTATCGTGATATCACCACAATCAAAAGCAGGCTTCATTCTTTCTCCAGTTTCATCTCAAATGCCATTTTGAAGCTTGTAAAAATTCTCTGGGATGCAAGAGAAATGTACCTACAAATAAGTGTTCATTTGCTGGTATGATTCACTGCTGCTTACAGAAAACAGGACAGACTGTTGTAACTGTGACATGAAGTTGACAGTGCATAGACATTAGCCCACAGTGTGTAAATGGCAGTGAAGGACTGTGGCTGCCTCTAAGCCCTCCATGAAGCCCACACTTCATCACTAATCTTGTGGCACTGACATATCTGGGTTCTGTGGATCACTCCGATTTCTCTCTCTCTCTACAAGCCAGAAGGTAATCACAATGTAAGTTGAGAGCATGACATTACTGTTTCTCATGCTAAGCGACTGCAACCTGCTGCCAGGAGGATGCCTATTTATTATTGGCTCTGTGCCATGAAAGAATAACCTAATGAAGCGATACAGAGCAGCTGATGTTGGCAATCCTTGAGGCACGGACAATTACAGGTGCATTTATTGGCAAAATATTTGTGCCCCAAAGGCTGCCACATACAGGTGCCCTGCTCTTTCTTCTGTAATTTTCTAATGTAGAGCAGACCAGTCAAGTCATAACAGTGCCTAACTCTCTCCCCCAAATGCAAAAGGCAGCCCAAGTCAGCAGCTCAGATGTAAATATCTACCATGCAGATGTTTAAAAATAGTTGAAATGATTCCCATACACTTAGAAAGTGAGAAACATTGAGCCTCCTTTTGCTACTCAGAGGCAGGTGAAACAATTGAGGAATAGAACCCCTAGTTGGTATTGTACACCAATTCTCCCTCTCCCCACCCCAGTTTACATTCATCTATCAAATCAGCCTGCTATATGTCTCAAAAAACTAGAAAGAACACAAAGAAGAAAAAAACCATAACTTCTACATTTTCTTATTATTTAATGACTCCAAATGTAAAGGGATAAACTGTCCCTCTCCCCAACAAACAGCAGGTAATAAAAATATAAAAGTATGTAATGACCGCCTTACTTTTAAGTCTTTATGTCCACAGTGAATGTTAGATAAACGGTCAAAATCAAGCATCTAGTGCCAGGATACCTGAAGTCTAAATGCCAAACAGAGCACTTGGCATGTAGCTGTCACCTGTTAAGTGGCCTCACCAGTGCTGAGTAGATGGGCACAATCACTTCCCTGGTTCTGCTGCTCACACTGGTTCTGACAGGCAAAGATGCTATTGGCTTTCTGGCCACCAGGGCACACTACTGACTTGCATTCAGCCAGCTGTCAACCAATACCCCCAGGTCCTCAGCCAGGCAGCTTCCTAGCCCCTGTTCCCTAGCCTGGAGTGTTGAATGGGGTCCTTGCATCCCAAGTGCAGGACTCGGCACTTGACCTTGTTAAACTTCATACCACTGGTCACAGCCCATTGATCCATCCTGTTCATATTCCTGACTTCAAGGAGATCAACACTTCCTCCCAGTGTAGTGTCATGTGCAAACTTACTAAGGGTACACTCAATCCCCTCACCCATATAATTGGTAAAGATACTGAACAGAACTAGACCCAACACTAAGCCATAGGGACACAACTTGTGACCAGCCTCCAACTAGATTTAGCTCTATTTACCACCACTCTTCAGGTCTGGCCATTAAATCAGTTTTTAACTCAGCAGAGAGTGTGACTGTCCAGGCCATTGACAACCAGTTTTACAAGCAGAATGCTGTGAGAAACTGTTTCAAAGGCTTTACTAAAGTCCAGCTACACTATAACCACAGCCTTCCCCTTACCCAGTAGGCAGGTCACCTTGTCATAGAAGGCAATCAAGTTAGTTTTGCAGGTCCTGCCTTTCACAAACCCACACTGACTGGGCCTGATCACCCAGTTCTCTTGAATGTGCTGTATGATAGCACTCAAGATGACCAACTCCATGACCGTCCCCAACACTGAGGTCAGACTGACTGGCCTGTAGTTACCCAGATTCTCCCTCTGACCCTTCTTGTAAATGGGTGTAACAATTGCCAACCTCCAATCAAATGGAACTTCCCCAGTCAGCCAGGACTGCTGGTAGTATTTATAACAACTCATCTCAGCAGATACCTTTTTAAAGCATGAAATCTGTTTAAATAGTAGACTGTATACAAGAGTTAAACTCTACAGATCTGCCTTTAAAAAACTATAGATGGCAGAGACATTAATTATCAAGTAAAAAAACTTATATTCTTAAATCAGGTTACATCTTTTAAAATTCCGGTAGAAAAAGGTACCAAGCTGCACATATCATCAAACTTCAAATTCCCATGTAAACCACAGCCAAAGCATGCAGAAAGTTCAATATATTTTCTCTGAGGGTAGCTGATGTAGGAAGATTTTCATGTGATGTTTTCTCTTCTATCATCAGTTCAATGATATAAACAGTGACTGATTAAGCCTGCACTCCTTTCAGGCTGATATACCTGACTGAAAAAAAAGGAAGAGTCTCACAGCTGGAATTCTTCCTGAAGACTAAAATAGATGACAAAGTAAAAGACCAATACTCTACAGACACTTAATGAAGACAGGCTTCAAGGGGTTTTCTATACCAGAGATTACTTTACACCCCAGGACAAGACAAAACCAGCAGATTTCTGCAGCTAAAGATTGCAATCACAGCAGAATAAGGAAAACAGCAAAAACATATTACTTGTTAAATCACTTACACTGGTTTTCCTTTGGATTCACAAGTCAAAATTATAGTTTGTCCTTCTTCAGGCCATGAATTGGAAGAAATTATTTTAACTAAAGGTGTATCTAGAAAGAAAAAGAAAGAGACATCTTGTTGATACACACAAAAAATATTTATTATCTAAGAGTACATTATTCTCTCTTTACAAATGACTATAGCATAAATAAAATTTATACTTGGAGTTGCTTTTATATGGAGCCTTGTGCAATTTTCATTGTCTTCAGGAAGGCAACAAAAATGACCAGTGGAACTAAAGCAGTAACTTTTTTATATCCCAAGGAAACACAGAGAGAAAGCACATGAAGAAATAACTTTTCTTCTTTCTCTATTCAATGCTAAGACTCATATCATATGACTATTCCAAAGCCTGTTAACAATGAAATAAAAAATATTGAGGATGAATAACAAGTACTCTGTGAAATTGTTTCTTTGTCTCCTTATAAGTTGATATGATGGAATGCTGCTATTGGAGGAATGAATGCAATAATATACATTTTAATAAGAACATTTTTATTGTTGCAGAAGCTTGAAACTCATAATAAGAAAGCCACAAAGGGCTTTCAGATAAAATAGCTTGTTATAAGCATTTTATAGGATATTATTTCTGAAATGCAGGAATGCTGCCCGTAAAAGCAAACATTCATTTTTTTAAAACAAAATTTACAAAGAGAATGTTTTAAATATCTTTAAAAACCACTATATAGAGTCTGCAATTTGTCTAAAATTTTTTTAAAACATTATTCCTATATATTGGCATTAACTTTATAATTTCAATTCCAAAAATACACACAAAATAAGTACTGTGAATTCATGGAGAATAAAACACCTTCAGAGTATCTTTACCTTTTAAAACATCTTGCCATTTGGCTTGCAAGTTTATATTCTCATAATCATATTTTACATGAGTTAGAGGGAGAACCTCTTATAAGGAAAAAGAAGACCACAAAGAAAAACATTTCTACACAAAACAGTGTTTTCCTTAGGAAATGGAAAAAAGAGTTCATAGTCATAGTGAGGATACTTTTCAAACTCAATAGGAAAACATAAATTCTTGTTGCCTCCTCTTGTTTTCCTAATGAAAATGTACATCTTCATTCATGGTGCGAGAAATACTTTAACCTGCAGATATAAGGTATGTTTTGTCTCATCCAATTTGCAATTCCTATTTCATTAGCAGAGTGGTAGCAGTGACACCATAGGCATCCTATTATCAAGCAAATGTGAAAGAGCATGAGAATACAACCTTATAAAATCAAATGGAAAAAAATAATATGCTATAACAATATAATTCTTTATTGTGATGCTAATAGTCTTGTTAAACACTATATGGCATATGAACAATTAAAGATGTTGGAAGCATTTTTCTAACTTTGATTTTTTTTTTTTGGCTTATCATAAGGTATCAACAAGACAAGAAAAGGGGAAGGTTTGGTGTAGACATGTGATAATTCCAATGAAAGAAACACTTTCAGCATAATTTAGCTTTCAGTACACCTGCACTAACCTCACACCAGTTGAAAATCTATTCCACAAGTTCATCTTTGTAAGGACCCTGCAAAACATTATGCAGGTGACTAATTCTTTGGAGGTCATGCTGGCATTTCCTTCATTTTTAGCACTTGTTTAAAGCACTGACCTCAAGTGCCTTAATAAATCAGGGCATCAAGTACTTTTGTGATTTCAGTGGTACTATTGAAGATGAGTAAATTACTCTCTTGACTATATATTGAGCCAAAGGAACAAATTAGTATCACGTTGCAATACATGAAGAGTTTAACTGAGGGAGGGAGACAACTAATACAATGAGATCAAGAGGTTTCCAGAGAAATATGAAAAAGAGCTAAACTTCAATGGAAGTAACCGTGATAGCCACAGGTGAAGAAAGAAATTAAACACCTTTCTAGCTAGCATTACTGGGTTAAATATTTAAGAAATGATCAGCATTTCATACGTTACTCTAAATGACCCACATAAAATAGAGGGAACTTCAGACAATTAAGCTTTCCTTTGTGTGGATCAATGCAGTACTATTTCCCCCAATTTGAAATTCCCATTATAACTTTATTTAATGCCCTGGAAAATGCTCTGTTCCCTATAGACTTCTAAATAAATCTTACTAACACAGAATAAGAAAGGTGTTGTGTATATATATGTATATTTCACTCTTTTAATGCACAATAAGATATTGTAGAAAATATATTCCCTTGTGGTTTTCCCTAGTAATTGACTTGTATAGTAACTACTTATTTCTTTAAAACAGGAAATGTAGAGATTATTTCAATATACAGCTCTTAAGGAAGCTTACAACTCTCAATTTTTGTATTTTATGAACAATCTTTTTTCAAAAACTAGTTGATATTCTATTTTGGGTGTTTCATTCTCAGTGTTACTGTTTCCACTTCATTTTCATGCTGTAGTTGATGTCTCTCCAGAATTAAAGTGTACACTTACTAAAAGAAAACGTTTAAGGCAAACTAGTCTTCTACTTTTATGTTCAGAACAATATTTAAAATGAGAAGGAAACTCTAGAATTATTGCACCAAAACTAATCTAAATATGTTATTTTAGCAAGGATAATACAACCTTGCTGGCTGGTATATTTCCAGAACACAATTTGCCTTTACAAAATACTGCCTCCTGCTAGGACTGCTCACTCTAGAAGAATTTGAAATGCATAAATATACTCTTCCAATACTGTGATCTTTAACCTGTGACATCCAGAAATATTAATCATAACAACGAGAAGATCACAAAATCACCAGAAAACAACACCAAAATTAGAAAACAAAGTCTAAAGAAAAATAAAATGAGAACAGCAATACAGCAATGGGGTTGATTTATTTTCAGATATGTTCATCACCTTGTTAGAAGTAATGTGGATATGTCCAAAAAAATCTCTACAAAAGGAGTAAGATGAAGGGTGTTATTGTAGGTCAGATCTGCTGCTGCTCCTCCTCTAGAATCAGCAGAAGTATACCAACTTACATCAGTTAAATTTAACAGAACTTTAATAATTTGCATGTTTTTTAGGATTTGGCCCAGTAATTTTATGGTAATAAAATACTGTAGATCAGTACTTTAAGTTGAATTCTTCTGAACAAGGAAGCCATGACTAAAATTTCTCTACAATACCTACAAATAGGCCCTTATTCTGAAAAGGATAATCATTGAGAAAAAGCAATTTTTTAAAATAAACCAAACCACAGCAGTTTATGTGAGTGTAGGTAATACAGCAAGCCTTGACAGTAAAACACACTAGTTTCAAAACCTAGTGACTTATTTATTTACATGCATCTCCAACAGTGTGAGAGCTGTTTTGCCCTCCAGTCTTTAGTTTGAGTAATGAGGTACTTATGAGCTGCGATTGATTGCTACCACCAGTCTGAAATGAGACTCAAAACTGTCTTTAGACACATAGCAAGACATTTTCTACCCACTATGAGCCAAGATTCTACCTTTTTGCTGGAAATAACAGCTTAGAAGTGGTTACAGATAAAAACAGAGGGAGGGAGGTTCCTATATACCCTTTCCTGTTTCAGAAGACCAAATGTATTTGTTCCAGTAAGCAATTTTATTTCATCAATCTTTCTAGAATCTGGGTAAGTCTCATTACATCAGGGAAGGGATTTCAATGCCTTGAGAAGATTTATCTATTCTTGGTAATATTAATTTTACTCAGCAACATACAAAATCAGTGACTGTGTGTGGAAAATTGATTTCAGTTTACACTGCTAATGAATGTTATCTGATATATGAAGAAATTAAACACTTCAGCTCATGATTTTGTTGTATTCCTAGCAATAACTAATGGCAACATTAATGCCTCGCAGAACTGCTTTAGTTACTGATTTAATTTATTTGAAACTATTTTAAAATAAAAGTGTTTCTTATCAGTTATCAGATGTTTTCTGCTAATCAGATCTCCAATGCTAAAAGGTTTGATTTTTTTTTTTCAAAATGCACTTGGTTTTATAGCACTCGAAGTAAGAAAAAGTTCATTATTTATTTATATTATTGTATTGCCAAGCCCTTACAAGGTTACATGCAGGCTTAAATTTCTTCATATGAATTTCTTCACATAAATTTCCTCATCTAAGGTAACAACTCAGAAGCCATTGGAAGATTCTCACATGATAATTTATATTAAACTCTATGTGTAAGCCCTTAACAACCAAAGCACAATAGCAGAAACTGAAACAGTAAAAGTAAGTAAATTTGCTTGAGATCATAAAGCAAGTCACCAACAGAATCATAAAATGAATCTCTATTGTTTCTTAATGTCAAGGGAGTAGAAAAATAATTTGTCCTCTTTTTCCAAACTGGTAACATTTGTATTCAGCTAGGGCACTTATGTTTGCACATTATTATTTCATTATATATTGTAGTGCCCCTTCAAGTATTTGGGTTTTAAAATGTGTTTATTGCATGAAGTCTGCAATTCCTGCTTCTCAAGGTAAAATCTCCAGATGACAATCTCCTGTAGTATTATCCATTCATGGTTTTGCATACTGTGCAGTGATTATGAAAAACGTTTGTATCTACCTGGCTACCATGTTTTTGTCATGATCAAACAGTGCAGTAATAAATATAAGACAAGTTACTTGCTGTTTAATTAACAATCGGTGCTATTGGCCTCAATTTACAGGTTTGGGAAGGTTATTTCGCATCATTCTAAGGAAATGGGTGACAGTATCAAGAAATCACATCTTGGTTTCCACTGTTGTCCCTTCATCAAAGAATGTATTACTTTCTGGTGTGTAGGATATTAAAAGATCTGGCATAGAAAAATCATCACTTTTGATGACAGTAACATATAAGGTTCAATATATATAAAATGTATAGTGAAAGATTAATCTCTTGAATTGTCGTAGTTTATGAGTCTTTGGGATTCAGAAAGAAAAACACATTGTTGAAGTCCTTTCCTCTGTGCATGGCATACATCAATGTGATATATGCTGTCTAAATCTTTCTTCCCTATGATATGGGGGATTCTGTGCTTTTCTTTATTTTTCACAAAGTCCTATTTAGTCTTCTGAGTTCAAATTAGTACCAAAAAACATAGATCTAGTTGAAAATGGTATAAAGGGAGGTACGGCAGTTCAAATATTTTTGCATGTTGCAAATAAAAATGTACACCTCTATTATATTATAATGTGATCATTAAACCTCCGAAACAATGACCTCCCATCTGGTTAGATTCCATGCAACCAAATTCAAGATAGGCAAATTGGGTGCCTTTTTATATCAGGGCAAACACAATCCTGTCCCTAATCATGTTCTAAATAATTGAAAAAAGCTCAGTAATATCATTTGCCCTAAGCCTCTACTGGAATACATCGATTGTGCTGCGTGTTTTCTTTGAAGGTGATATTCTCTCCATAGGTTATTTTATCACAGAATCACAGAATCACCGAATCACCGAATCACCGGGTTGGAAGAGACCCATCGGATCATCAAGTCCAACCATTCCCACCAAACACTAAACCATGTCCCTCAGGACCTCGTCTACTCGTGACTTAAACACCTCCAGGGAAGGCGAATCAACCACCTCCCTGGGCAGCATATTCCAATGCCTAATGACCCTTTCCGTAAAAAACTTCCTCCTAATCTCTAGCCTAAATCTCCCCTGGCGGTGCTTGAGGTCATTCCCCCTTGTCCTGTCCCCTGTCACTTGGGAGAAGAGGCCAATACAGGAAGGGGCAAATACATCACTTGCTTGGTTTGTCAGAGGAAGTAAGTGCTCATATTACATGAGGATGTACCACAAGTGTTATTCAAATCCCTCCTTCTAAAAAACATTGGTATTGACTTCTTGTTTAATCTTCTGGGGATAATGACTAGATATTTTTAATCACCTTCTATGACTAGATGTTTTGTTCTGTGCACAACCATTTAAAACCCCTTAAAAGTACTGCTAGTAAGATAAGAGAAGACTTTGTTTAACAATGTAGTTCTGCATTGGGTCCAACAATATGAAAAGTGCCATTGGATTGACTCAGGAAAAAGGCTATTTTTGTGTTATAGAGCAACGCTTCCCACTGTGATCACTGGGCTTCCCATGAGTCCCAGCTTTTACCTTCACAAACACTAAACAACACAAGGAACGTGTCTTATAAAATACTGGCCAGTTTGCAAAACACTCACTTAAGCTCCATCAGCCTCCAGAATAAAATACATAGGCCCTACCTATGGTATAAAATCCATGTCATGGCTGCCAAATAATTTGGAAGAGGTACTGAAATGAGGTTTCTCTTCTTCTCTACAGGAAACTTTGCTGGGATTTCTAGGAATAATGGGAGGATTTCCATTGTCTCAGCAAGGGGGTTGTGCCTTGTTGTGATATATGAAATTCTTCTTGAGTTGGTTGGTAAGGTTCACTGCATTCTTCTCTTGCCATAATCTGCTGCATTATTTCTAATAAGAGTCTCAAGAACAATGGATCATAACATTACTGTCCTCCTCAGATGAATACATAAGTTTCTTTCACTGAGGTAATTTTTTTCAAGCTGTCTGTGTAGCCAGCAATTGCCACTGCCCAGGAAAACTTGCACATTTTCCTTTGTCACCAAAAGGGATAGAAATGCACCACCCCCAAAATTTTTTTCCATTGCCCACTGACTGTTCCCAGACCACTCTAGGTTTTGACATAATCACATAATCCTGCAGAGCAGCATCTCCTGCCTGAATCTTTAACACTCATGTTTCCTCTGCCATTTTTTAACTAATTTATTTACCTTGTTTAATTTCTTGCATGCTAGCTACCATTTCCTCTTTGTACTAGAGGCTTATGGTTGATCCATTACAACACATTTATTTTTATTACAGGTTTAGTTAAATTATGAGCAAGAACCAAAAATTTCTTTAAAAGATCTGTCCCTCACCCCAGTTATAATAATGCACAGTAGAGCAATTTCAGTCTGTGAGACACAGGTGCAGCACTGTTCATAACAGAAGCATGCAGTGGGAAACTATTTGTTCTATCTCACTGGCACAAGGCATGGGGCATTGCTTTCAGGTGAGGTAGCCATTCTTTGTGACCAAACTGCAAAGAGAAAATATCAAGCAAGATGGATTGTGATTGTTGCTTGACCAGTCAGGATCTAAATGTGCACTTTAACTCAACTTTGCTCATTATAATGTAATTATAATGACATTTTAATGTAATTAACACATCTCCTGGCACGCCCATCCACCCCCTTCATGCCTCTGAGGCAAACCACTCAAAAAACCCCACTCCCATTGTGTATGAACAATTGACTTTCATTTGCTATGCCTTCAAACTCAAAATGAGAGTTTCTTCCACCAATCAGGAGTGGAAAACTGGATGACTGAAGCCAGTCAAGCTCCATCCAAACTCTGCCCAAAGGTACAATTTTAAAAATTAAAACAAAGGGGAAAGTTCTGGGGAAGACTTCAGCAAAACTTTCTGACATCAGCTGATGGATTGGACCACATATCCCCCCTCCCAACTGGGATGACATTGAGTGAGATCTTTGTGTTATGTGCCCTGTACTTCAACATAGGCTAGCTCTTAGTATATCTTTATTTTTGGTTTTTCACTGCTTATTGGCTTTCACTGCACATTGGTTTTCTTTACACTTGCTGCTTGCTGCATGCTGCTTAAGATATATAGTTTTTCAACAGTATCTTATCCCCAGCCACCACTGAACCGTTATTCTGTCACAAATTGTTATAATAATAACGATTTGTGTACACATATATATAAGTTTCTTGAAACTTTAATCTCTCAATATGATCCTGGTGGGCAGGATAAATTGCAAAGGGCCTGAGGCAGTCCCCTTACTATAGGGGATTTTTTACTGTGATGCTCTTGGCACTATGTAAGGCATTTGCCCCAGTGATTCTGCAAGAATAATTCTAGCAGGTGGGACAAATTGCAAAAAGCCCAAGGTAGCTCCCTTGTATTGTCCGTTACCCTAACTCTAATGGAGACAGCTAACAACAACATGTCTTTACTTAGTAGCTTTATTTTATGACCACAAACCTTCTGAGTACTGAAAAGCTTCCACAAACATCTCTGATATTGTGGTACTGAACAACAACAATTCTAATGTTATAATTAAAAAAAAATGTTATTACACTAGGAGTCCAATAACAAGAGATTATTGCTACCTGATAATAAATAATTGACAGATGATCAGATTTTTGAAGTGTTTCCTGAGAGACTAATTCATTTATTTTCTACCTGGTTTTGTCTGTTATTTTGGGTTTGTTTTTTTCCAAAAAGTACATTTGTAAATCTGTTTATGTCACAGTTTTCTTCATTTTTCATTGTGCTTTTTCACTCCTATTTCCTTGGAAGATTTCCATCATTTCCAGACGCAAAGATAAAATAAGCAGATACATCTGAAAATTATGATGTATCTTCTTTTCAGATTAATAAGCACTGGAGCAAACCTAGGACAGTTTAAAGTACCTTGTTTTTTGATCCAGAGACCATGAGAAGATGATAATTTCCATATATCGATAGAAATGTAAAAGCTCCTTGAATATTCTGTATTCCTACACATTTTTTTTTTGCTATTCCTAAAAAAAAACCAAAAACCCAAAACCTAAGTAATTAAGCTTAGGGGGGGAAAAAAAGACTTTTAAACTAAATTCCAAGGACAAACCACTCTAGTATGTACAAAAATCAACATCAAATTGGATATCCCAAATGAGATCTGAAAGATGAGAGAGGAGTACTCTAATCAGCTCTGTGAAAGTGCTCACCATTTTTAATAGCTTTTACGCTTACCAGCTGCATGCATCCTACAGCTGTGAATCAACATTCCACCAAATTGGGCTGATTTTGTAAATGACAAATAACATGGCTTTTGCCTGTGCCCCATGGCTTTGAACAAGCACTCGCAAAGCAAGACTGCATCGGTAAACTTCATCAAAATACCCTGGGAGATACAGTAAGTTTAATGCTGTGCTTCAGAATGACTCATTGCTTAAACAGGTAAGAGAAGAGCTTAGTATTATGTATCTGACAAATTAGTTTACTATTAGTATTTGTGGGTGAGACAATCTATATCAAATGATTGTGCCATGGCAGTGACATTTCATTTCAATAAATGTATACATCAATACCGCAAAATTAAGCTTTATGATTTTAGAAAATATTTAGCTTGGATTAAAGTGAATACTTGGTGTCATATCCACATGGATATTCCTATATCTTCTTTTTAAACTCCTTTAAAAACTATTTTATATTCAAGCAAGTTTAGAAATAGCATATGGTCCCTTTGTTACTCGGGAATCTTTGATGACTATTATGTCACTCTTTATCTTGTCTCTTTTATTTTTGTTCTAAAAAGATGTTTGTTGAAGAAAAATGTAATAACAGGTTGTACCAGAAGACTGGGAAAAACACTCTTCTGGATACAAACCACCAAGCCAACTTCCAATGTGTGGGGAAAAAGAAATATTCCCTCCTGACACTTCAATTTCATGAGTGCTTTAATTTAAACAATAACCTTGCAGAAACCCTTTAAGTTACTAATTCTGTGAACAGTGATTATCTGTTACTTTGTTAAAAATATTCATAGTACCTATTTCAACACTTCAACTGTCAGTCATACTACACTCCTTCACTACAACTACTAAAAGAAAAAAAGTAATTAAAATTTGATAGTACATATGTCTAGCTTGGGGTTTGAGAAGGTGGAAGAGGAGGTGGAGGTACACTAGCAAAGCTCCACAGTTCCTTTCTGCTCCATTTAAAATGCATTAAAACCTTATCCTTTCTTTGTCATGTAATGTGTTCATGGATCATTCTTACCTAGTCTGTGCTTGGTCTTAAAACTGGCAGAGATAAATGTGACCATGGCACTGGATATATTGGTAGACTCTACTGAATTAAGCGGTAGACAGAGTGGCATTGTCACTAGTTCTAAATCTGTGACACTTCGTGGAGACAGTTAGCACCAGCAGCACTGCCTGAGTAAATAAGAACTATTCCCCTTCACATGTTTTTGCAGAATAGGTTTCTGGCTTCTTAGATCCATTAAGTCCCATACACATGAATAATATGGTAGAAATAATATTTTCTTTGGCAACTCAGTCCTGTTTTCTTCAGTGAACCCAAACAATGCATCTGAGTTTTACAGCTTTTATGTTGTTTAATTATCTCTGCCATGTCATTTCTTCAGACTAAACAATCTCCATTTGGCCAGTCTCTGCAGATGTTTAAACCTCCCTGATCCATTTAACATGTCTGTTTCCTTACACTGTGCTTTCTCCAACTTATTTATAGTTAATCCCATTTTTGTCATGTCACCCAAAAGGAATAAAGGAAAAACAGAAGAGAAAAAAAATTCTTCTGCCTTAATCATATATATTTGAATTGTTTCTTATGCATATATAGCACACCCTCATGAAGGGAAAACTTCCATTCATTGGGAGGTCCTACTAAAAATATCTCTGTTTTCCTCCAGACTATCTCACCTGTTTTCTAGTCTTTAGTTTTGGAAATAAACAGCTCCCCCTGCCCCAAACTGTTCTACAGGAAAAAAACTGCAACAGCTCTGTCCTTCTGTTATTATGTTCACTGGTTGAAGGTGACCACAGCTGTAACATGGAGTGTGAGGTATACAGCTGTGATTTTCAGTCTCTTTCCAAGCTGATCCCATTTGAAATAACACCAAGTTTGGACTAGAAAAAAAGGAAAAAAAAAAAAAAAAAAAAAAGATACTTGAAGTATACTTTTGAAGGAGGCATGGAGCTTAATGGATCTCAGTCATGTACCTGAAAAATTCTTGCTCTAGCTAGGACCTGATATGAAACTTCTCAGACATTGGACTGTCATTTGGACACTCAGTCTTTACTGTCCTGTTACTGCTACCTGATATAAAGCAGCTATAACAAGTATATATAAAAATTTGCTTCTTGTTTTTTCTGTAAATTCTACCTCTCACTACCTATCTCTAAACAAAGATAATCTAATATATTAAGATTATATTCATGTAGATATTCATCTTATCAAATACAAAGCAGATAAGGGGTTTTTTTTAAATCACTTCTGTAGTCACTGGTTGCTACTTAGATTAGGAGATTAAAAAGTCAGTCAGTCAATCTGGGGGATATTGCTGCTGGGGTTCCTGGAAGAGATCATTATTTCTGTAACCTACCTCCTTAAGTAGAAAAAGGTTTAGCGTTACAGGAAATGAGCTGCACTGTTGGGTCTTTTTATTCCATTAGAGTAGTTTTCTGGTATTTTCAGGTAGATGAACTAACTTGTTCTCTTTATTATGTCCACCTAAGAATATCCTCCAGCGGCTTGACTGACTCACAGTGGCAATTTCTACTGATGACAATGGCACACGGCCAGTTGTGACCAAATTAACTACACAACCTCAAAAGCCTACAGTAAGCCCTATAAAGTTCTGTCCCCAGCCTCCTCTTCCCAGAGAGAAAACAGGTTTTAGCCCCCCAGTGCTCATTAATTCAGAAGCATTACTACACCAACTGATGCTAGCATCTCCATGTGGCAATGTACTGTGATTTAAATGTATAATATTTGTAACAGATTCAGGGACAACCTCACTGTGCTCCAGTTCTCAGCATAGCTGTGCTCTCTGTTTTTTCAGTCCTTCCACCATAGGTTTTCTATTTCCTATGCCTATAGGCCTACTTCTCTGAAATAGAATTATTTTATGTTTATTTTCCTTAATATCCTACTTTTAATATTATTAAATGTTCCCTCCCCAACTCCCACTGAAACCTTCTTGAGCCCTCTCTAAAACCCAAGAGAAGCAGATGGAATAAACTGCCCACAACATATTTTAAAGTTTCTATGTGGAACAGACAAGCTACTCAGTGGATTTTCCTACAAGACATTTTAGAGAGGAATAAATTATATTAGATTATATTTCACTTGTAAACCATATTTGAAAATAAGCCTCCAGATGGGAAAGGTCAGGACTGTACATTAACCCTTTGAACTAGATATCCCCTTTGAAAGATGAAAGTTTGGCAGTAAATGGACCCACAAGTTTTTAAATTATTTTGCATTTAAAGCATGGATTTCTTATTTTCATCCATCATTAACCTAATTGATCTCATTTAAACATGCAAATTGTGGCACTGAACTTCCATGTTCACAGGCATCATTCTTTACTGTTTACAGTAACTATCCTTTCTGTTTCATTTGTTTCAAGCATTCACTAATATGAAAAGCTTAAACAACATTATTTTATTTATTAACATGTGTTTAGATAATTAAATAGAATGACTGCTTATATACTTTTCATTCAATATGAAGTGCTGTACTTGTACTGAAGGCTGTACCTTTTAATTTGCATTCTTGTTATTAGTATTTTAAACTGCATCTTACACTAGTAAATATGGAAATGTCAGACAGAATGGAAAGAATGGTCACTGAAACATTGAAATAACATTGAGATAAATTGTCTGTATTAATACCCATGCTGTGATTCAGGGATAAAAAAATGTTGCTTGGAGAAAGCACCAGAAGTGTATCTCAGTGCATGGGAGTATTCAGTGGAAACTTGAATGTGTATAAAGTATAAATTTGTCCCACAACATAACAATATAACAGTAAACTGCAGTCAACTGAAGATCTTGAAATTCTGTCATTCTCAAGCTAACAGAAGTCTGCAGAACCTCTTCATGGAAAGAAAAATGCAAGACCAACCTTTGGAAAGTTGACTTCTGAAGGATGGAAGCATCGGCTGCAAGAGATGATACCTCTGTCAGACTCAGGTATCCACTTAAGAAAACATCTAGCTTTTCCTCATGACCTCCTAAAGGATTTAAATGGCTAGCAGTTTTTCACTGAAATTACAAATCCTTGAGTGCTTAGGCTTACAGAGATTTTCTATGATCACAATAGAAAGTTTTGTGAAAGACCAAGATCTTGTCTGCACATCACGCAGAAAACACAGTCCTCTTGCTCTTTAAGCAGGATTGAAAAGTGGTTTTAATCAGTAAGTCTCTTTATTGTGAGATGAAGATCAGATAGAAAAAAATACCATTTGAAAAGCTGAGATCTAGGAACTCAAAGTCCAAGACTCTTATTTAGTAGAGGTGGAGTACATCCTAAAACCTCTACTGTTATAGTCAAGCCCAGGTGATCAAGATGCTAAGTGGCATCTTACACTAATCAGCTTCTACTCTCCATTAACTCGTGAGAATGTATTATGGTAAGTAGACTTCCATGCTAAAGATAAAAGACATATATAAAAAAGATCCCTAACACAGGCCATTACTGGAGCAAAACCTAGCACTCCCTGGTGTCTGTAGTGAAGAGATTGTTCTTACAGCACCCAGAGTCCTGACAAATCAGTAAAAAAAAAGAAAAAAATTGTTCCGAATTTCCCTCTTGTGGCCTATAATTCACACATGGATTTGTTGGTATACTTGGCAGAAGGACTGATAAGAGATGGCAGTCTGATAATGACTTAGTGACTTCCACAAGGTACTGACAGCACCCTATTTCCTCAAAACAAGAACACATAGCCTAAATATGTCTGATTCCCCGAGCTGAGCCTAAGAACTCTGAAGAATGAAGTGTTAAAGCCAACATATGTATTAGGCGTATATCTGTTTTGAAAAAAAAAAAAAAATCTGTTTCCTCAAAGGGAAATTTTATTTTACATTTGTTATGAACAATGTACAATGGGATAGACCATGCCAGGGAATGTGCTGCTGCATCTGTGCCAGCAGCTTACTCATGAAAGAAGACTTATGCTTGAGATATTGGCCACCTTCCTCAAGTTCCAGAGGAATCCGAGATGTCAGAGTTCCCAAACAAATTATTCTAAAATAAAATGGTTACAGTAAGAGACCAAATTTTGTTAAGTTGGAATAGAGATCTGCAAAGCCCTGGATGTGCAAATCTCAAGTGAGAACTTTCTTTTATTGCCCTAGAGAATTATGCCTTTAGAAAGTCCAAGTCTTTTCACTGTATCGGAAGTTATAGGAGAATTGTGTACTTAAGCTTACTGACTAAAGATATAGTTAGGTAAACATTTTCTCTTGTGGCCAAGCCAAAACAAGTTACAGCTCCTACAAGCACTCCAACCATTTTCACTCCTGACTCAAGACACAATCTATCTGTATTATTTGAGCTGGCTTAATATTTTGGGGCACTGTTAGAAAATAAATGAAAACTTGGAAGGCTGTGACACCTCATTAACCTAGTTAGTAAACCATTCCTGACTCTGGGGATGCATCTCTTGTCAGACTGTCCATACAAGGATTAAGGTAGTGTGTAATCATGCCAAATAGTCCCAGATTTAACTTTTAGCCAGTATGCCCTTGAGACTGTTACACAGCATAATGAAGGGTTGTTCATAAACAACTGAGAATGACTAATACTCCTGTTGACTAATCAGAAACGAAAAATGATCAGCATCAGTGATGGAATTGTCTTTTAAGTTTCATATTTTCTTAACTGTGGGGAAAACATGTTCTCTGCCTAGACAGTACAAGCTACTTCCAGAAAAAGGGAAACGTGCCTCTGTTCCTATAGCACAGGTACCACTGAACTCCTGGCAAGTTCTGTGAGACATACCTCATGGAAGAATAATAAAAAAAAAAACAACAAACAAAACAATCCTGAGGCCAAGGATAAAAGGAGATAACTCATGCCGAAGTGCCAAGGCATAAATGCTTTTAAAGCTCCAAACTTGGATAATAACTGAAGTAATTAAAAAGAAAGTAACACACTAAAAGGAAATTAAAATCTTATGTCTTAGTTGAACAGCATCAAACGGTCTGTCTCAGCCAGACAGTTTTTAAAAAAAAAAAAAAGAAGTTGTAACACATATTTTACCCATCTACAGTACAGAAGGACCATCTGTAGGCAATGGGGAAAACTGTCCCTCCTCCCTCATACTTTATCATAGCTAAGAGGTCTACAATTTTGTGTACTTTTGCATTGACACACATCTATGCCTTCCGAATGACAAAAATACAGCAGGTCCATAGTTGAGTCATCTTGAATAGTCATCTAAAATATTTAAAATGTAAGTCATTAATGAGTATTAAACACTAAGATTTAAATATATTTTTCTCTATACATACTATTCTGAATTGCAACTGTCAGTAATTTAGGCTTTCTCCATAGACAAATAGTTTAATAGTAAACTATGCATGGTCTTTTTCCTGCCCTTTTTTATAATGCCTAATATCACATAGTACTATATGAATGTATATTATAACATGTATTATAATTCACATCTTATATTTTCACATATTTGCACATATACAAACATATGTCATACATGTTCATTTATTTTTGTTCACAACGTATAAATGAAGAAAATGTTCTAATAAAAACCTGAAACCAGGCTAAACTCAGTGAGCACTAGGTAATGCAGCTTTTTGATAAAAATATTCTGCTTTACACCAGCAGAAATTCTAACCCTGTCCTGTTGTCAGAGAAGCTTTCGTTTGTTAATCCATCAGAAATCACAGCAGTACACTGTTGATACACACACGCGTGCGCATACACACACACACACACACATGCACACACACACACTATTTTCTACATGGCTGCACAAATGCATTGTATTCAAGGCATTTTGTTTACTTAATTCAAAATCAATAAGTTTATTTCCCAGACAGCAGCAAACATTCTCTTGGAATTGCCACCTAATTTTAAAGTCAAGTTCAGACATTCAGTACAAAACAATCTAATAACAATCCACAAATGAAGAAACAGCCTATTACACAAACATTGTTGGAATAGCCTGTAGAAGCAAGTCAGTTGATGGGTATAGACTTGTTAGACTGACAATTCACTGCACATCTGTGTCTGTCAATATAAAATTTACTCAAAATTGCCTCTCTAGATACTTCTTTACATAACACATATTTAGCTTATTAGTGCTGTCATTTGGGAATGTGGTCAGGTTTTGAGCAAAATCTCACCAAGTCTGTTAGCACAGATCATATCACAGTTTCCATTTTAGAATCATGATGATTGGGTTTGAAGTTTAAATTATTTGATTTCACTTTAAAGCTTCAAAATCAGCTTCTGGGACACACTTACACAATTAATTTTTTGCTGAGATCTTCTGGGTAATTTCCTCTAGTCAGTAAAGCCTTAAGGATTTACCTTACCTCACCAAGGTAAGGTAATTACCACTGGGTAATTTTATGGTATTCCATTCAGTAGGAAGCAACGTGCTGGCTAGCTTCTGCTCAGATAAGACCTGGAGGAAAGAGAAGATGTTGCTTCTGGGAAATAACACATCAGAGACACAGAGGATGGATGAGTTGAATTGATTCACTTCCTAGATATGGTCCAGAAGTTATACTTGCCCTAAAATTGTCTTTTCAGGAGTGTGTATTAGGACTCACAGCATATAATTTCATAAATGTCATACTGAGAATATTTCATGATTTAAGTACTGCACCTGTGATTCTTTAATAAAGGAACAAAGTATATATTCTTAGCTTAGTTTGAACACAGAGGTAACAATGAAATGAAATATCTCTTTGTGATTTGTATTTATTTCTTACGAGATGCACTTCCTAATAATCAGTGGCAGCTAGGCTGACAAGCAAACTTCAGAGCAAAGCCACAGGGGATATAAGTCTATTTTAGGTTTAGTGTTGACAGTAAGGGTCAGAGGAAAAATAAACTCAGCAAGTAGTGTCATGCCACCACAAACCTCTGCTGGCCAAGCAGAAACTAAATTACAGCCAAACCTTTCAGCACGACAGAATGATTTGGGCAACTGGGCTGCCCTTCAGTGCACAGAGCATGACATGCAGATGAACACAATTAAGCACAAGTGAGATATAATGTAAATTAGTAATAAATAAAGCTCAAAAGATTGGAGGAACTAATTATCCTACTGTTTGTAATGAGGCACAGTATGCTTACACCAATAGCATTCCTAGTATTTTAATATTTGAAGTCTGAAAAATTAATCTGGAAAAACCTATGAAAAAAAGAACCAGGGTTTCCTTCAAGATATACTTCTTTTGGTCAAACTATAAATAATATAGTTAATCTATACTTCTGGACTTAACCATTTAAAAAAGGAGAGTGCAGCCGAAGGACTCAGAGAAATATTTCTATTACATACGTATACATATATTAAAATAAAATGAAATCTTTTTTATGTTAAAAGTTTAGTTCTCAGTTTCATTTCATGTACTGTAATATTACTGGGAAAAGCTGATTTGATTGCTCTATCATACTAACAAAAGCTAAGATTTGTGTAAGCGGAAGAAGAGGAAATAAAGTATATGCCATAATGATTTTGCTCCTTGAATACAGCGTTCAGCTCTGGGCCCCTCACCACAAGAAGGATTTTGAGGCTCTGGAGTGAGTCCAGAGAAGAGCAACAAAGCTGGTGAAGGGGCTGGAGAACAGGCCTTATGAGGAATGGCTGAGAGAGCTGGGGTTGTTTAGCCTGGAGAAGAGGAGGCTGAGAGGAGACCTCATTGCTCTCTATAACTACCTGAAGGGAGGTTGTGGAGAGGAGGGAGATAGCCTCTTCTCCCAAGTGACAGGGGACAGGACAAGAGGGAATGGCCTCAAGATCTGCCAGGGGAGATTTAGGCTAGACATTAGAAGGAAGTTTTTCGCAGAAAGGGTCATTGGGCATTGGAAGAGGCTGCCCTGTTCAACAACCACCAAGGCAGGTGGTTGATTCACCTTCCCTGGAGGTGTTTAAGGCATGGGTGGATGAGGTCCTAAGGGACATGGTTTAGTGTTTGATAGGAGTGGTTGGATTCGATGATCCTGAGGTCTTTTCCAACCTGGTGATTCTGTGATGAGCCAGCAATATGCACTCACAGCCCAGATGGCCAACCATATCCTGGGCTGCATCAAAAGAAGTGTAAACAGCAGGTTGAGGGAGGTGATTCTATTCTGCTCTTGTGAAACCCGATCTGGAGTATTGTGTCCATTTATGGAGATCTCAGCAATATGGAACTGTTAGAACAGGTATATATGAAGACCATAAAGTAAATTAGATTTTTTTTTTTTCCCAGAAAGGGTCATTGGGCACTGGAACAGGCTTCACAGGGAGGTTGTTGAGGCACCATCCCTGGAGGTATTTAAAAGCTGGATGGATTAATTGCTCAGGGACATGGTTTAGTGGTTGACAGGAATGGTTTGACTCAATGATCCTGGAGGTCTTTTCTAACCTGGTGATTCTGTGGTTCTGTGATATTGCGGCTGATGGCATTACTGTCTTTCATTTTGTTAAGTTCAGTTCCTATTAAAGCTGATGATAAAAGCAACTGTGGGGACTGGACTCATAAGCACCTCCATATACATCTTTCCATGGACTCATTAAAAGTATGTTTCATATAGTCTCATCATCTAGGACAGATTTAATTTTATTCTGTCTTTCACTAGTCATAAATAAACACCTGTCTTTTCAACCACTGCATTGATTTCCATTTTCTCTATCTATCATTCACTGGATGCAAACACAATCCTGTATTCCTACTGTCACATTAATTTCTTTTTCTTCACTTTTTTGTGTTTTGATGAAGCCACAAATGTTTGGTCACTGTCAGGGGCTAGCTGCTTGAAACAATGCAGACTTTTTAACTTTCAAACATAATTATATACACAATTTACTATTGTCCTTTTCTTCTAACCTGTGACACCCTGATAATTCGTAACAGCATTCATGTACCAGAGATAAAAAACAAGTGCAGCTCTAGTGCATGTTGACCAATCATTGTGCATTCTTTCTTTGCAAAACTGATGCTCATCTGTGCTGTTCTGTTTGACCATTTTATGGTACTTGCTTTTCATTTCCCATAGCTCTCTGCTCATCTGAAATACCCCTGGGAAATTCAGAACAATTGCCCTGTGGAGCAATGCCACAGTAGTTGCTGGTGATTTTGGAGCCTACAGGATATCGTAGTAACAAATTGTCCTGACTTTTCTCATGGATCCCATATTAATTTTTTTTTGTTAGCACTACTTTTGAACTGCTGTCAGGTGGCATTGAAAATATATTGGGTTAGCTCACATTGAGTCCTGTGAGCATGGCTCTCACACAAATATGATTCCTCTTATATGTTTGAAGTCTTACGGATTGATGGAAAAAAGTCAGCAGCTTCAAGTTATAACAGTAATACTCATGATGATGGTGAGCAGTATCAGAATAAAATCAAGGGGTCCAGTTCCAGGGCAAGGTAGTCCATTCAGAGCCTTTAGGATTGCTCTAGTAAATTGTCCTTCTCCTCTTTGTTTTCCTTCAAGGTTCTCTGCTGTACCACACCATTATTTCCCTGAATCTCCTCTTTTTATAAAGTTCCCTTCAGAAACTTCCCCAATGTCAGACTTCTGAGTACGTCAGCCACAGAGATGTAGGTGGTAAGGAGAAGGACAGTAATAGCCTGTTCACAGTCTTCTTGTCACCAGTAATAAAATACTGTTTTCTCCATGGTTTTAAATTGTATTTCCACCCTCTCTTCTATACTTGAGTTTCTTTGGGCAGATTTCTTGCTTATCTTTCCTTGTATAATGACTCAATACTAGTGCTGGAGAATATTAAATTGATTGATAGAAAATTAATGGAGCAAGCAGGAATGATAGAGAATAACTGCTTGTGCATTGTGGCTTTTAATAAGTCAGCAGTCTGAGAGGGCAGAAGCATAAAGAACATTAGTAATTTTAAATGCCTACTGCAGTTTGTCCTTGTTAGAAAACATCAGTGAACGCACAGAAGAAAGAGAACGGTCTTGTTCAAAACAGAAAGCATCAACATAGGGGAAGATGCATCATGTTGCTATTTAGCAAGCGTCTTGCTAGCTAGGGTGCATATTGGAAGGAAACAAATATTCATCAGCTTTGTGTAAGAGAGACCACATAAATGCCTATTTGCCTCATGCAAACCAGAACATTGTCTCTACCTTGAATCACATTACATTGCAGCCAATGTCACTCAGTTTAAGCGTCCTATTTCTGCATCTACTGTTCCATTTGATTTGGTTCATTTCCTGTAGTGCCAACATTTTGAGCAGGGCACTGAAGGAAGAGCAAGCAATTTAGGAGTGAAGGCATGGGCCAGCTCAGTTGCTGATGGTTTGGGGATTTAGAATTTAAGGAAGTAAAGCTGTTAAGCATTCATGTCTCCAGTACAAATGACATTTGAACACATTAGGGGAGGCAGGTGTTTAATATCCATTTGGTGAAAAAGGCTTTGAACTCCCTCAGTAAAATGATGGGTAGAAGGTTTCAGCAAGCAGTTATTTTCAGCATATATTACTAGTGGATGTTAATTCACATCCTCATAATTTTCACTCTTTTTTTTGCAGGCATTTTTAGCGATGCTGTCAGCTTCTGTGCACGGAGTGCTTTTGCCATTGAAGCATTTTATGTGTGCTACAAGTCTTCGATGTTTATAGAAATATCCTTGTTTAGAAACAAGTTATATACACCAGCAGTCCTTGACATGGTGTCCTGGGAACTAAATTGCAGACAGTGGAAGCTTGTCTGCTTTATAACAGGTTGATTACACCTACCTTAGAATCAGATTTGGGAAAGGTCTCTCCCCTTCACCTGCTCTGACAATATTTGCAGATGCCTATTTTTGCCAGCTGGCAATCAAAAGTAACAGGCGTTCTGCAGAAATCCAGATAGCTGTACCATGAAGAATGATGAGCATAATGCAAGTGAATATTAAAATGTCATCTGATGGTGAAAAGGTGTTCCCCTGAGTGTCTCACAGTTTATAAGAATAAAACTGACTCAAAGGATAAAATGAATTCAGAGCAGGGCACATAGGCAGGTTCATTCAACTCTGAAACAATGCACAATGGAAAACATCAAGTTCCCATAAATCCTATTTGAGAAAATATAGACATGCAGTACAACTGAAGTTTGGATTATCTAGAGTAACATTCTATATAGACAAAGCCTAAAAATAAATTCTAAGAGAAAATTTTGCTCCTAGACTCATATTATTAATAGCATTACAGAGTTTCATTAGCAGGATTCAAAGCTATTGAGGTAGTCTGCTGCAAACATTGCTTTTCATAGCCTTTTCAAGTGTCTAGATACTTTCAAGGACAATTATGAACTACTATGATCTTGATCTTTAAGAACTCTTTCACATTGCTACAATGATAAGCAAAAATGACAAATGCATTTCCTCTCTACAATTTCTCAAAGCAAACTAGGAACTCAGTCCCATACTGTTTTCGTTGGTAAAGATCCCACTAAAATTTTTAGAGTTAGTTCTGTAAAAAAACCACACCTCCTAGCAACCAACAAACCTAATAAATACAAACCAGATAATCTGGTTAAAAGAAAGATGTTATCTAGTCACACAATACCATTTTTTAAAAAGTTTTCCCACAATAGAAACTCTGAAACAAAATAAAACTATAAAAGCAATCATACATAATATGTACTACTTACAGTGTATTTCTAGAACTTGCATTGCTATCTGAGGTGTAGAGTTTAGGGACTCATGATCTACTCTGCAACTTAAAACAGCACCATCATCATTGCGATCTGCTAGGAAATCCAGTGTGCTGCTGACTGTGAAAGTTTTACGATTTGCATCTTCTTCTTTCAAATATTTAACATCTGAAAGAAAAAAACAAGCAGACAATGTTTTCTCCAAAACTTATAGGAAAAGTAGCCCAGCATTAGACAGATAAGTTATCCATCACAATTGTTGAATGATCTCATTAAAACAAAAGTTTAATAATTAGACTGCAGTTATTCCTCAATTTGCTTCCATTGTCAGAACAGGAGATACACATTGAAAAAGATATTTTTAAAGCTGGTTACATTATACTGTACTTAAAAGGTCATTCCTTTCATTACTATCTCATATGTTTTGGTCCAAATTTGACACAAACTTTCTCTTTGCTTCATTAGAAAAAAAATGTGTCTCCCACTCTCACTTCCAAGTATTCACTACATCACTAAATATTACATGTGTATGTTTATAATCTTTCATAGGAATGCAACACAGGGATATTAGTGAAGCCCTGTGAACTTAGAGCTGTTTGCATGTAGCCCTATTAATCCTGTTCTTAATTTATTCATTGCTTATTGTGTTGTTTGGCTAGAATTATGCTAATTTATGAGTTAAACTAAACCAAAGTATAGCTATCAATGGCAATGAACAACTGTAAATAGAGCGTGCCATAGTATTTACTGGAATCTACAGACAAGTCCCTAAAATACTGGAAATAAAATTACTTCAAGGGAAACTTCCACTCACTGCTATATATCACGCTAAATTGCCCTACTGCTTTTCTGCAAATTCAGTAAAAAAAATCTCTTCAACAGTTTTCAGTCCAGATATTGGAGTGCAGTGAGCCTACAGCTATGCTTAAGGAGATTTCAACTCAGTTCAAGGTTAAGGTTGAAACTCAGAAAATTTTGTATAGGACATACATTTTAGATTAGAACTGAAGATCCAAACAATTGAGAATTTATTTTAAGATGTTTCAATAAATTAACTGTAATATGAGAACTTCTTATGTACACTTACATATATTGTGTTTTACTTGGTTCCCAACTACTTATAATACTTACTGATTTTAATTATTTCTGCAAAATAGCAAGCTCATAGTTTTTAAAATGAAAACTTTAGAAGACATATATAAATACATAAACATATAAATACTAAAGTACATGAAATAGCATATCTCATCTATGTCCTAAAAAAGAAGTGACATATTTCTGATTAAAAATTATGCTAAATCCCACTAGAGTAGAAAATGACCTAAATAAAATTTCCAGGAAATATTTGGTTTAGAACACAAATCTTAAATGTCTTAAGCTACATCTTTTTTAGATTAAAAATAACTTTGAATACAGAAATGTGGCCTTTTTCATTGTCTCCAGACAGATGAAGTCACTACATAGTTATAGAATTTCCTTTTTCCTTAAGAAATAATTATTTCTTGCCTATCAACATGCTTCTGCTGTTGGTTGCTAAGCTTTAAGAGATTTCTATTTCTGTCAGAGTGACTATTAATATTTAGAGATCAGTAGGTGAGAGAAATATTGACTGGGGGTAAAGAAAATTTATTGTAATCAAATAACAAATGCATTCAATAATATTTAAAGCAAATACATGAAAATTTGTTCCTAGAGTTACATTTCCAAATTTAATAATAAGAATCTGTATAGATAGCCTTATGCCTATAAATAATGTACACATCTCTTTGCTTACTGACTTCAGACAGAGGAAAGACAACTCCTGGAAACATCAACTGCTTTAATTTCAGTGAGAGGTTGTGGCTGCTTAATCCTTTAGAAAAACAAAAGCAGTTAACTTCCTAAATGGATGTTTAGAAGCCTTTCTCTAGACATCAGTTGTTTGGAAGAGTTCAATTCTTAATTACCTCTGTAAAAATGATAGTGAGACTATTCTCTAATCTGTTGACATCCTCATCAACAGAAATTCTGTCCACTTTATCAGCTGTATCTTAGATGTTTCTTCACAGCCAAATGCAGGTGATTGTTATACATACTAACTGAATGCATGCCCACCTAGAGCAGTGGAGATCAGGTACGGGGTATATTACCTTATGCCAGCAGTCAGACTATTTACCCAGGGATTTTACACATTTTTTAAACATGTCTATTGTAGTCCATTCTTTAATTTATTTCCTTGCTACTCCTTCTCTCTTCTAAATATCCTCTTGAAAAGAAAATTTATTAAAGACCCGTTACAGATGCAATTTCCCTGGAAAAATCACTATAATGAAACAAATTGTGGGATGATTAGACAGACAGTAGCTTTACAGAGCAGGAACTGAGGGTCTTGAGGACAGGCTGAATATTAGTCAAGAGTGTGCCTTTACAGGTCTGAAAGCTAAAACCCTACCAGCCTACATTATAATGGCATAGCCAGCAATTCAAGGGAAGTGACACTTCTCTATGCAGCACTTGTGTGGCTGCATCTAGAATATCAGATCCAGGTCTGAGCTTTCGAGTACAAGAAAGATACTGACAAACACAAATATGTTCAGCTGAAAGTCATAGAGATGGTCAGTGGCAGAATTGTTCAATGTACAAGGAGAGCTTAAGATAATTGGGATTGTTCAGCCTGAGGAAGAAAAGAATAAAACCAGATCAAACTGCTGTCTTCAAGTACTTAACACATGGTCATACAGAAGAAAATGCCATGTCGTTTCAGAGACATGCAGCAAAAGTTGAGGGGCAACGAACAAAAGTTACACCAAGGTAAATTCTGATTATGTATAGTGAAATATCTCTATATAATGAAAATCAGCCACAATAGGAGCTTTCAAATGCTGAATCATCTAGCCCAGACAGATTACTAAATCTCCATCCTTGGAGATTTTTTCAAAATTGGAGACGACATTTAGCAACCTGATCTCACCTTTAGATAGTGGTTTGGCCTTGTGAAATCTAAGGGCCAACTATGGGCCCATGTCTGTGTCTCTATCAGATACATGCACATACAGATATGCTTGTATTAACTAATATTGGTTTACATTTCATAAGTATAGATGTTTGATATTGAAAACAATAAATATGAATGATAAACTGTCTATCATTCATTGTTCAATGTCAACTGATTATGAAACGATGTACTTGTAACATCCATATAGAAACACTTAACTTTTACAAAGGTAGTTTTGCTGTTTTTACAAGGCAATTGTAATTATTGTTTACACTTAAAATAAATTTCTGCCATGAAATGGCCTTGCTACCTAACAAATTTTCATCTTTGTTTTAGAGTTTGTCAAGATGATAAAGCCTTTCACCCAAGGTTACTGAAGGAGCTGGTGGATGTGCTGGTCAAACCCCTTTCCATCATCTTCCAGCAGTCCTGGAAGACTTGGGAGGTTCCACTGGACTGGAGGCTGGCTGATGTTGTGCCCATCTATAAGAAGGGTCGCAGGGAGGATCCAGGGAACTACAGGCCTGTCAGTCTGACCTCAGTGCCAGGGAAAGTCATGGAGCAGGTGATCTTGAGTGCTATCATGAGGCACTTGCAAGAGAACC
>WAAB01025893.1:157989-175361 GCA_013389865.1 Piaya cayana
GAGTAATGAAGCTGGTGAAGGGACTGGAGAACAAGTCTTACGAGGAGCAGCTTAGAGAGCTGGGGTTTTTTAGCCTGGAGAAGAGGAGTCTGAGGGGAGACCTCATTGCACTCTCCAACTGCCTTAAATGAAGTTGTGAAGAGGAGGGAGCTGGCCTCTTCTCCCAAGTGACAGGGGACAGGACAAGAGGGAATGGCCTCAAGCTCCATCAAGGGAGGTTCAGGCTGCTCCATCAAGGGAGGTTCAGGCTGGACATTAGGAAAAAGTTTTTCACAGAAAGGGTCATTGGGCATTGGAACAGGTTGCCCAGGGAGGTGGAAGATTCAACTTCCCTGGAGGTGTTTAAGGCACAGGTAGACGAGGTCCTGAGGGGCATGGTTTAGTATTTGATAGGAATGGTTGGACTTGATGATCCGGTGGGTCTCTTCCAACCTGGTGATTCTATGATTCTATGATTCTATTAAATGTTCAGTGCTTCTCTGATTTTTTTGAGTATGCTAAAAATATATAAACTAATTGAAAATATCTAAATCTGTTGCAGTGAAACAAACTGTTATTATCTTACTTAATTTTGAAGCCAAATTTTCCTAAGGTAAAAAATAAAAAAATCCATTTAAAATATTTCTGAAACTTAAAAATATTTTAAATAATATTGTTGAAATAACATGTAACAAATTCCATGGAAAATGACATATTTTTTAATGAAACCTATGTATTCAATTTCTCTGGGCTTTTTTCCTTTAATAATCTTCCAAAAATGTAACTAGAATGCTAAATTGCAGATCACTTTTTTAATTTTGTACATATATGAGAGCCAGAACACTAAAATAAAAGTTATGGTACTCAGTGCTTCACACACAGTCTCTCTCATTATTAACACTTACTCTATCAAACAATATTCTTTTGCCAGCTCATGATTCCTTTTTTTTGAGTAATAGCAATGGATCTACAATTTTAGAATGGCTTTTTCCCCTTTGGTGCAACTCTGAACTTAACACATTATTTATATTCTTTTGCACCATGTATAATACACTGTAACTCAATTGGATTTACTGGTGCTAGACAGATGAACTCCTAACCTTTAATGTCAGCTGCATTAGCATATAATTTCATATCTATTTTCTCAGATTCATCATTTCACCTGCAAACTGGTTAGGTTATTTTATTTCTGACCTTTGTGAAATGGCAATGTGCTCTTCAGAAGACCTAGAAAACCAAACTGAAATGAATGTGCTCAGTAGTTTCATCTTTTGATCTCATTTCTGGTTGTTGTGTTGTGGGGTTTTTTTTTCCCCTTTAGTGATCTTTTTTTCACACATCATCTGTGATCCTTCCCCACTTCCTTTTTTTTTAAAAAAACCATCCTTTTAGGAACAGTTAAGAAGAGTAAATCAGTTAAAGGGTTAAATCACCAAATTGCTTGCTTCTCTTTAATTACACATCAGCTGAAATAAAGGCAAAGTCATTATACCAGATTTTAAAACATTATTTCTAAAGTTACATCTTCTGGGATGTGCTGCCTTTTTGTTGGGCTAGCTAAATCAGCAGTTCTCTTAAAGTATTGACATTGCATTAGAGTAATTTTCAATCTTTACATCTCTTGAATACATATATTAATCCTGCCATCTTTTCTGGATGATGGAATCTATGCTGTGCCATGTGTTAGCTGTACTGTTAAATTCTTATTTTTAATTACATTTGGTTAAAAACTGCTTTTCTTTCATAAAATTCCACAAATTTCCCACTGGTTGGAAAGAATGGTTCTCTGTTTCCTCAATTTCTACCCTGCTGCAAATTTTCAAACAGATTTCAAACTATTCCAGCCTAAAATTCCTTTCTTCTTCAATATTATTATAGTTTTCATCAGAAAACTAAAGACACTTGATTGGTCTTGGTGATCTTAGATGTCTTTTCCAACCTTATGATTCTATGATTCTAAAATGGATTGGGTTCTTTAGACAATCAGCTGCGATCTCCCTTATATAGCAAATTCATATTACAACTCTGGTTCTGGACATAGAACTGTAATGGAGAATAATAAAGGAAGATTAATGGATTCTGTAATTAGCGCTGTAACTTTGCTTGAGGCAGTTTATTGAGGTAATAAAGTCCACAATGTTAGACAAATATGAGATAAAGCAGATAAAAGTTGTTTAGTTGTTTCTAGACAGAAAAGGTGGATTTTGAGTCATTTATTGATCTGGTCTTAGAGCAAAATGAATAAAGGTGACACGGATAAATGCCAATACTTTATCATTTTTATTCATCTACTGTATAATGTGCACCTCAGATGCCTGTGGTAGATGTGATTAAGCCTTCTGTTACAGGAAGTTCTATCCATCCATTCAATAAAATAAATTTTAAACTACCTCAGCATTTATAGGAATATGGACTAGAAAACTACATTTTAAGAAAACAGCATAAAAAGTGCAAGAGAAGACAGAAATATCTTTTCTATGCAACTCTCTCCTGTCTAACCGAACCCTTGAAGGCAAAGCCTTACTTTCAGCTTTGGTTTTATTCACACACCCTCAGCATCCTTGCCTCAGGTGCAGATTCCCAGTTTCCCAACTGAGATTCCCTTAATTGCTGCATCCTGACTTTTCCTCACCAAAGCAGGTTCCATAGCTTCCTTACAGCAAGTGCCATCTCCTGCCACCTCCAGACAATTCTGCCTCACCTGGTCACTTTACTTGCAGGGCTGCATCATAAAACTGAGAACTGACCAAATCAGACATATGCCATATAAGAAAGGCAAAAAGAAATTAAAAGTTAAAGCATCTGGGGTGAGTGATATGGCTGTGATAACAGTAGTCCATAAAACCTTTCTCTGCAAAGAATTACAATTGATTTTACTATGCTGAGCAGAGTTCAGAGCAATTCAAAATATTAACTATCACTATTTGTGCAAAAAATCAAAGATGGTTACATGATTCCTTGAGAAAATTACAGTCAGTTCCTGATCTACATACTATTATTGACTCATTTAACAATTAAATACGAGGATTTTTACAAACACAAATTAAAAAAATATAATTCTAAATAACATATGGTTTTGACAACTGGACCAAATTACATTAAAGTCCTTTTAAATACCTTTAACTTCTTTGTCGTTCTTGAACCATCTGATATCAGCTGCTGGTTTACTACCAGATGTCTTGCAAGTTAGCTGCATCCTCTCTCCCTCCATAACTGGTGAGGTAAATCCAGTAATTTGTGGCTTCTCAGGAACACCTAACAAGCAAATAAGCAAAATGTTTCTGATAGTGTCAGCTGCTGTCATAAAAATATGAACAACTTAAAATTCAATTCTTCATATGCTCTAAATTCTGGAAACAGAGTAATTAGTTTCTCGTCTTCTATCAAAATGTAATGTCAGTGAATCCTGTTTGCTGTGGCAAGTATACTATCAGTTTGAACATTAGTTGATTTTAAAGAATTAAAGAAAACAAAACCTATACAGTTTTCTAAGGAAAATACTGTATTTCAAAAACTATCTTATCTACTTCTGTTCTGCATGCAGGTCTAATCCGACCTGATATTACAAAGTTTAAAGGAGTCTGCACATCAAGCAAGACAATAAAGTATATTAGAAGTATAGTCGTGAAAATAAAATATAACTGGCAAAAAAAAGCTGAATCGATCTAAGTTCAGAACATATGTTTCAGTAAGACTTATGAAGATTTTTATACAAAACCTGAGAAAAGAGAGGATAAAAATAAATACGGGAGTTACTCCATCTTCAAAGAACAAATAATAAAAAACCCAAACAAACAAACAACCTGTGTAATCACAATTCCATTGGCTATGGAGAATTCTTCAGCTGAATTCAAATACTTTGGAAGAGGCCATGTGATCATGAAATACTATAGACATCAAATTAGATATGGAAATAATTGTTTTTCAATGAACCATGGAAGATTTAAAAGATTTTAAAAAGAAATTTTAAAAAATTATGAAGAGAATTGGGAAAAATTTGAACACTACAAGTATAAATCCACTTGACTTCCAAAACCGCTAGAATAATTTATTGTAAAGGGATACTGATGGTTGTAATTTTGAAGTCTCTGAAAATGTAATTGTTATAACTCGCACTTTCAGTGCTTTGATGCACTAGTATTTATAGAAAGGTAACGGGATCAGTCACAGCAATTGATTCTGTATCCTGTATTTCTCAATTTAGTTTGTTTACATCTCTTTTCCAAAATGACAGATTACATACATTAAAGCCAAGCAGCACTACCCATTGCATAGAACATTTCTGTAACAAATCTTCTTCTCTCTTTCTGGACAGAAAATGGTGTCTACTAAAATACCTTGACACTTAAATCTTCTAATCCATAAGACAGCAGTCAATAAAGAGATTATTAGTGCATAAAAGAATGGTTTATCTGATTAAAAGAAGTAAAACATTTCAAGAGAAAATATCCCCTCCTCAGATAGAAAATGTTCAACAGTTTAAAATGTTACTTTGCAATAGAATATTACAAACATAAAATGAAAAAAGACAGTCATCTTAAACCTTGCAACTTTCTTTCTTGGAAGGTAAGTAGCTGACATTGGGAAAAATTTATTAAATCATCACAAAATGAAGATAAAACTGAAAGTACCATGAAAGATAAAGAAATTTGGTTAATAAATATTGGCTAGATTATTTTTTTTGTCTTTGTAACACCTTTCTATGTCTACCTGTCATTTAAAAAGTTGAACTGCTCTATTTGTCTAATATTTAGATCATGATTTGTCTCTTGATCAATGGTACACAGTTCTTATTCCGGAATATTCTCCTTTGAGAGAGTACTTTTTGTCCTTAATGGCAAACTTATGAAGATTTTTGTAAAATAGTCTCACAGGGCCTGAAAGGGAGATGTTATTTCACATCCTATGTACAAACCCAATCCCCTGGATGAATTAATGTGAATATTACTGGCACAGAGAACACCTTATATCAGTCCTATTGAATTCAACTGTGTGCCTGTCTACATATAAAAATAAAACAAAAAGAAAGAGTCAAGTTCAGGGACACAAAAAGGAGAAAATAAAAATCAATCTCTAAAATCATATAACCTCTTAGGTACGCAGGTGTGTTTCAATGTACTATAGCAATTTCAGCTGATTGTGCTACTGACATTCATGGAATCGTATAAAGCTTTGAGCAGAAACTTTATTTCCTGGGCATCTCTCAAAATCTATTGCTTTTCTATGTGTATCTATAACCTTTGGGGAAAACAGCAGAGCATTTAGAAGATAAAGCATAAAAGAACTAGCAAACCCAGTGAAAATATGCACTTTATAGACAAAAAAAGCAAGCAGAATGAGACAAGAAGATGCAGAGCTATGGAAAAATGATAAAGCTCTAAAGCCCATTTTGATTTTGTGCTTTCTGGCTTTCTACCCTTTGCCTTATACAAAACATTGTTAGGAGATGTACACAAGCACCTTCTTCGTACTTCTCATGCTTGGGATGGAGAAGTTCTGTCTGTTTTATGGAGCATTCATACTGTGGTATTTGTGTGCTTCCTTAAGTAATTATCCTGCCAAAGTGCAAATAGTAAGAGGCATGTTGGTTTTCAGCACAGCAATATGAAACAACAAACTTGAGGGAAAAATGATCAGACATTTTATATCCTCTGCCAAGCTTTAGAAAAGTTCATTCATACAATAATTTGCCAAAGCCTGAGAAACTTCACACTAGTTTCTTCATGCCTAGCTATTTATACTTACCAAGAACAGTAAGAAAAGCCTTGGAAGTTTTGACAGGCATAGTAAATAAAGAGCAGGTGTACTGCCCTTCATCTGACAGAGACACATCACTGACACTGATACTCAGTTCATGCCATGAAGCTCGGACCAGCTCAATTCTGTTGTCCCTCAGAGCTGAAAAACAAAAAAAATCATAGTATAAGGTAGGAAACAGCACATTAACAAAAGTGGTATGTTATAAAAGGGTTTCTATGAAGCAGCCTAGTGAAATCACACCCTACAATACAGGGATATGGATGGAGTTGTCTTTAAGCACAATAGTTTGTTTTCCCTATGAAATAAAGCACAACAGTTTACCAAGTTTCTGAATGGTGTACTGAGTGACTTATAATGCATATATATCTAGAAACTAAGAGACTTTAGTTACCTTTGATCTTCCTCTGAAAAAAAGCCAAGACCATTAACCATAATTTCCCCTCCTAATGGCTTTGTCAGTGCCTAAAATAACACCTTCCTAAAACCACTTTTTTTCCCACATGTTTACATATGTGAGTCAGTATTGAAATCCTGCTTCATCTACAAACAAAATATATTTTCAATTAAGAACAATGTTGCATAGCTTGCCTACATGGATATATTAAAAGTTCCACTTCTACATGTATATGAGGTCCAACATAAAAAATCCGAGACTTTGTCTGTACATTATTTAACAAATTAAGAAAATCAACTATGATCATCTTCAAAACAGTTCCCTGCTGAGTTGACACAAAACTTCATAGAATGCTGCCAAGAGTCAAATCAATTCTGCAGATCATTTTCTGAAAGGCTATTCAGCATTTCCATCAGTTTTGCCTTCACATCTTTTACTGACAAAAGATGGGTTACTTTGAGCACCAACTTGATCTTTGGGAACTCTTCACTGTAAGCCTCAGCCAATAGCTGAAAAGTTTCTGCCATGGATTTCTTCAGTTTCACGAGAAGCTTCTTAACTCATTGCTTAGTCTTGCACCAACACTTTCTGACTGATGGTAAGAAAATGCCTCCATTTGAAATTGCATCTACTCATACTGAGTGAGGCAATTGAGTCTTGCCTCACTATGACAGGTTAGAACATGTTCTACTACCATCTCTTTGTCTCTCCCCTCCCACTCTTGGTTCCCTTGCTATAGGGTTAGTTACGTTTTTTTGTGTCAGATTGTATTTATAATACATTTAAAGATTTAAGGTAATTAAGGTTTTACTTTGTTGATTATGAATAAAAATATGTTTTTCTCTCATGAAATCCTTCCTAAAAAATTTCTGTTTGCGCAAAACCACTGGAGGAAGAGGAGCAGGGAGATGTACTTAAATTCAAATGTCACTTTAGCCAATGCTATAAAATTTTTAATATTTCAAAGCCTATGTTTAGACTAACCCACATTGTCTATTTAAAACCAGTCAAAACAGTCCAAACATTCAATCTCTCTGCTGCAGAGCTGTTTGAGGAATCTACATATATTAATCAAGTTTTTCCACAGCACAGAAATACTACTATAAGAAGTAAACAGCATAATTCTGCTAAGCAGAAAATACAAAAGCCTGTATTACCCGGGAAGTTCTGCCATATACCTCTAGAGTCTGTATCTCTACATTCAAAGCTTTGACATGGCAGTATTTGAATGTTTAGTCAGTCTATATTTATAGTAAGCCTCTAATATTAAAAAGCAAAATGGGACTATTATAATTACTGGGAGAGCTATGCTTTGATTTGTGAAAAGAACCAAGCTGTTGAAGTCCATAATACTGTTCTCACTCACCTCTTTCTAAAGTCCCCAAAGACTCTCATATTTGTTTTTTTCAAACACTTATACTTTCCAGTGACAAAAATGAGCTTTAGTGTGGTTCTGTTGCCATTAAATCTAGATGTTTCTGCCCTATTACAAAGCTCTCCAAGTACTACCGATTTAGGAAGATTTACACCAAAATAAGCAGCTATGATGAACATTCATAAAAAGAGTCCCTTGGATTTGTTGTGTTCTGAGGCTTCCACTCAGATTTCTTTGCAGTGATCTCAAGATGAATTATTGGGTATTTCAGGGTGCATCAGCTAAAGCTTGACTTTGTCTCTGCAAGGTCTAATGACTGAAAGTGTGTTAGTGACCTAACATACTGGCATGCTGTGAGCTGCTCCACGGCACATCAAAGTGACTGAGATTGTGTATGATAGACACATTCCAGATATCATCTGGCTAGTCATGGCAAGAAATAAATAATTATATGGTATGTAATATAAAATGCATATTATGATAGAAAAAAGGTACAACATTAAAGCAAACAAGCAAGCAAAACAAAAGCCACAAGGTGAAAAACTATGTATACACCAATATGCTGACATAACAGCCAAGAGAAACAAACTCAAGAAAACAAAAACTACATAGAAGCAAGCTTCTACCAACCCAGAATAGCAGGCAAAGCTGGTGACTGTGGTTTTACTAGGCAAAAGTCCTCACAACAGTGAAGCTGTTGTTATCTTTGAGGAAGTAGATGGAGACTCAGTATTCATTTTTCAGCTTGTCAATTCTAGTCAGATGCAAACTGAGCAGACATAAGAATGGTAGTTTATTTCACATTACTGGCTTTCCAAAAAAAAAAAAAATTCAAAATGACCCAGTGCTTCCAAATGCTTTGAATACCACCACAACTATATGTATAATTTGGAGAACAGTATAGAAAATACAAAAAAATGAAACAAATCCAAAACACACCCTCAGCACCCCATAATTTGAAAGTGGTGATTTTTGCCTCCACTTAATCAGAAATTATCTAAATATAATGAAGTATGTCATCTTACATAGCATTTTAATCTGTTATAATTTTCAATTGCTACAGTCTTGTGATGAAGATTGATTTAGATGTCAAAATATTTTCCTATACATAGGGCAATGTGCAGAACTTCATACACTAAAGACAACTGTAATGAGTTCCACTAGAGCACAAAAGGTCTACAGATGATGTAAATAGCACACTATTTTGATCTTACTAGTAGAAAAAAACCAATTGAAATACAAGCTACCTGTATCAACTACATTCCTACTGCTCCCTTCTCTCATTTCCTCCCTTCTACAATGTTCTACCCTTTCTATAACATAAAAACGTCAGCTTAGTCAATTTTCTGAAATACTGGTAAAATCAATTGCTGATCAAGAACTGAGATCAGATATTCTGTTTCAGCCTGAAGTGAATTCTCATATAGAGAACAGAAAGAAAGACTTCTGTAATGGAAATACCAACACACAGCCTTTGCAAAAAATGCTGCAGATAGTACTGCCATGATACTCATTTGCAGGAAAGCCATTTATCACAAACATTTTTTAAGTGCTAAGTCTAAATGCAATTAATTATATGTGTCATCAATTTCAGTCCTAAACATCTGTATGCTTTCCTGTCTATACAGATTTGAGAGAAAACCACTAAGAAAGCTCTACCTCTAGTGCTTAGACAAGGCTCGTGCTTACCACAGTCTTTTTAGAAACTTATTTGCAAACTTTATTCCAACACCTATGTCTATATCTTACCTAGATCTGTTCAGAAAGACACCAGTTCCTCCTATGAAACTGATAGCTATGATGGATGCTAGAACTGGTCAGGTTCCATTTTCTTTGTCAGGTATATTTTGCTAAAACGGTGATGTTGCACCAGAGAAAAAGCAGCTGCCTATTTCTTCCTGGCTCCTACACTCTAGTCAGGGAGAACCCACTGGGAGAGAGTACTTGCTACCTTGAACTGCAAATGAGCAGTCTGCAGTACTGGAGAAGCCAGGAGCACTCCTAGCCACCTAGCAATCCCCAGGCACAGAGACTGAGTGGAACAGGGGTGTTGTGTATAGAAGAGAGAAAGCCCTTACCAAACCTGACTGATGGAGAAAAGAAGCCTGTGGAGCCTGAACAGAAGCCACCTACTGAAAGGTATCAACTGATGAGAAAAGGCTTGAAGAAATAGTCATCAAGGTGCTGGTGAAAGGAAGGAAGATTTATTTACAATACTCCATATATGACCTCTTTCAGCAGATCTAAGTTCTACTTGTTTAAAGAGTGGTTTCATCTACTTTATTATTCTCTGTTTAAAGAGCATGAGCTTTAAAAGCTTCCAGCAAAGTTTTTGATTGCTCTGTCTTTGAAGAGAGAATTGCCCTGAACAGGATAATTTTATTACAAGGGTCAAGCCAACTTGAAGATTTACCAAAGTAGTTTAAATAAACTACCATAAAGAAAAATAAAAAATCATCTCTATTATTTAATTAACAGCTGAAAACAAAAATTGAACATGCAAGGGGACATTCTGCATTAATTTGGAGTTTGGTCCACACTAGTAAACAGATTTCCTATATACTGAAATGCCCAATGTCCATACTTTGTATAATTCAGATGATAATAAATAATTCCAGATCCCCAGTGAAGTTAGCAGGACACATCAGGCTTCTCTTTAAAGTGTCTCATACTAAAACACAGCTGCTGTATTGTACTCAAGTGACAGAACTTTTATTCAATATGTAGTTTCTGCATAGTACTTATTTGTATTGTTGTAGTGACTAGACAGCCTAGGTGAGCATAGAAAAGACAGCTTTGTACTCAAAGACTCTGCAAGCTCTGCCCTCACTTGTCCTCACTTGACTTGCACAATTTCCTAGCCTTGGTCGTGCCTCTGCCTGCTCTTTCAGAACCTTCTCAAAAGCTATTTATTTTTTCCATCTCACTTTTCTTGAAGACAAGCAGGCCTTTCTGGGGATTTTCACCTGAATTGTTACCTTATCAATAGTTTACATGCCTACATTTTTACACAATACAGAGATGCTAGAAAAAAAAAGATTAAAAAGATAGAATATGTATTTAACTTCTGGGAAATACACCTATGCCAAAATAGCAAGAAAGAATAACACCACTGACATCTCCTTCCTGGATTCTTATCTAGCAAACCCTTACAGGAAATGTGAATATGACCTAAATACATTATTTCAGTTTCCTGTAATTCTCAGGCACATAAGATGTAGTTAATTTGCAAGGTATGAAATAATTATGCATAAAATACTTAATCCTAAGTAGTTATTCTTAATTTAATTTATCTGTCATGCTCTTTTGCTGTGGAAAAAATTTCTTTCAGATTGTTTTCTGACACAGAAACATGCAATCTTGATAATTTGCATAGTTTTGATTATTATGAGTAAAAGATAGTCATGTATTTTAGCTGCATTGATTAGCAATCGTTGAGACTGATGACCATAGCAATAAACTGGTCTCCTTGTTCACAATCACAAAAAGCTGTACTTCATTTTTTTGCACTAAATAATATAATGGTCATATGCAGTCACGTAGTGAAATCTTGCAATAGGCATTGCAAGAGAGGAAATTAACTTAGTAACTTAGAAATCCAAACTTTCCTGGGAAAAAAAAAAAAAAAATCCATATTTCATACTGAGCAGAAAAGACAGTTGGACTTCTTAGGTTTAGCAACCAGACAGTAGCATCTCTAAGGTTATTTCTGTAAGATGCCTATATTGTGTTGTATATTTGAAGAATGGGGGAGAAAAAAACCCAACTAAACTCCTGAATCGTCTAGAGTAATTTGCAGATGTTTTGACAATGCTAACTTGACACATGCTGCTATCCAGGGATTCACTCAACAAAATTTTTTTCTTTATAGAATCATAGAATCATAGAACAACCAGGTTGGAAGAGACCCACCAAATCATTGAGTCCAACCATTCCTATCAAACACTAAACCATGCCCCTCAGCACCTTATGTTAGAGCTGTTCCCTCTGCCATGGGAGTAATGTAACCATACTCGGAATGAGAAAGATTTGTGATACTCTGCAGGTCATGCTAAACTCTGAGAAATTTAATGCTTTTGAAACTGAAAGAATCCTCCTTATTTTCATATTCTGACTTTCTGAAGGCAGTACCATCATCAAATCTGAAACAAACTTAAAGGGATTTATATTTTGGTTCTGGGTATACATAGATATACTTTAGAAGGCCTTTGCTTTGTTCCTAGTAAATTCAATGCACCAAGATGCCTATAGGGATGATCTGCAATATTTGCCAATAGCTGTGCATCAAAATCTATCAAGACACATACTGCTATCGTCATCACAAGTGAGCAGGCAGGGAGTAAATGAAAAAAACCCCAAATTATTGTTGGTGTTCTGGGTCTCGTTTTCACATTCTTTATACTCCTTTTAAAAACATTTCTATTTTTTTCAAAAAAGTCATGTACTAATTCATCTGTCGCTCTGTAATAGTTTTCCAGTTCCCAACTGATATACAGTTATTCTAATGATGTCTTACCTTCCAAGTAGGTATTCGCACATTATCTGAACTTGTAATATTTTTAAACTTCTCTATTATTTGTATGTTGAAAGAAAACCATTTTTCTTCCTCTGCCTTTTCCAGTAACATAATTTGATTACTTTTGTACACAGAGGGATACAAGGTTAGTGTGGCAGTGTGGATATTAAGTAATCACATTTTCTATTTCTATTTCTCCATGAGGTGAGCCCATTTTTACTTCTCACTGGAAATGAACTCCATAGCATTGTATCTGTGAAACTATTGCTTATGGTCTTATTAATAGCTGGTCATCATTCCAACAGAATCCAAAGGTCAGAAAGATAGATGATCTCTTAACTAGTCTAGAGTCATGACAGATTTCAGTACTAGGACAGAAACATTGAAATGGAGCCTTCTTTCACAGGTAAAGCTAATGTGGAGAAAAAGGCAGTTGGCATTATATTAGAAATTTCTATACAGCTTATTAGATTGGCTGATGTATATACTGTTGAAGTCCTTTAAAAGTGACATAATTTCTAAGTAAAATTAGTGGAATTAATAAGACGTGAAGGTCACAATACTGCGGATAGATCCTTGGCTAATTGGCTTTTGAACAGTAAGCTGGCCAGTTTGCAGATACCTGGTGGTATTTTTCCCCATTAGGAAAATCATTAGTAACACAGATGAGTTCAGAAAGACATTCCAAACAGTGTTTTTTCAGTTTTCTGTCACTCAGATGCTGTGGATACTTCAACTTCAATTAATTTTCCAACTCAGTCATGTACTTATTGAATAAATTCAGGGCATCACTGAGTTTCATAGAAGGTGCTAAATAAGGTTTATGAAATGGTAGAATAACGTAATAATCCTTTGACATTAGTTTTTCTTTCATTCCAACGCATTTAAATTTCTCTTTGAACCCTTCTAAAGTACTTGGTAATCAAAAGGATGAAATAGCGGGATAAGTAGTAATATTCTTCTTTTACCTCTATATATCTGGTCATCTTCTACTTTATGCTCTGTCTTGCTATCTATTAAGAAAAGACTAGATTGTTTTCAGCTGAGGAATACTGCTGAAATATTTGACTAGTTTATCTAGAGAACAATGTTCCACAGCAAGCTGATTTCTCCTTTTTATGGGGTTTTTTTTTTCAGATATTTTTCACATTGTATAATGAATATGTCAATGAGTACAGTAAACTCCCTTCATTAGAAGAGCTGCCAACAGTCCCACTAACAGAGGAATCTTCTCTGTGCTTTCTTACTGCCTTGAAAAGGCCAAAGAATTAGAGACCCTGAACCTGTGCATAAAAGTTTATCTATTATTCATCAGGGCAGGCTTCATTTAAAGGAGGAAAATCTAAATAGCAGGCTAATTGTTGATTTTTTTTTTCAGTGAATTATCAACAATTCTCTGTTTCCTGCAATCTAGATAAAATGAGAACAGTTTAAGGTGACTTACAATGACTTACGATCTTGAACACATCTGCTAAGAGAGGTTTCTCCAGCTGTTGCCAACTGACAAAAGAAGGCCAGGAGGATTATTTGTCCTTCATGAGTGGAATAAATATAGTAAAACCTTCCTGCATGCCAGATTTTCTACACTGAGCTACATTTTCTCTCACAATAATTTTCTGCATTCTCTTCAGTATCTGTCTTTCAGAGCACTCAAGAAAACATGACAATAAACAAAAAGAGAAGAACAACTTGCCTTCTGGGGTCTTTATAATGCTTATTTCTGATACTAAAGAGGTGCTGCACTTACATTCTGCTAGTCTTGTGAGAACTATAAGGATGATGCTTTCTGTTGTAGATGATCTGAGGGTCAGCCTCATTCTCATATATGAAATTTAAATTTCAAATCCTTCCAAAATATACAAGTTATGAAGCAGCTTTGTTGTTTTATTATGTTGGAATAATGTTTAACTGTACCTCTAAAAAATAAAACAAAATCACATTGTTCAGGTTGAAATGTTGTCTTACAAGGTCTACTTATCTGATTCTTCCTGCAATGGGGATTACAAGATTTCCTATTATACTAATGCAACTGGACATGTGCCTCAACACGGTAGCCTAGAAAAATCTTTAACAATCATACTTCTCAAATATGCAGCTGCAAAAATTAAAATTGCAAAATGATCTGGCAAGGTTAGAGATGGAAAGAATTAAAATAAATGAGATTTGATAGATAAAAGTAATGGGTAGAAATTAAAATCTTATATACCAAGTTGGAGACTGATATTTTGAAAGCAGTAACACAGGAAAGAAGCCCTGAGGATTATGGAGGAAATCATTTAACTATATGTTCAAATGCAGCAGCACTCTAAAAAGATGAATCCTATTCTGGGTAGTACTGATCCTGGCAATTATCGTAAAAGGAAAAAATAATTCTACAATATTCCAAAACTGCATATATCATACTGTGTCATATGTTGTAAATTACAGACAGAAACAGGCTCTCAGTTGGGAAGGTAATTTCTGAAGGTCTACTGATGAAATACTACTGCATAAGTAAGATATGAAAATGCAAATAATACAATGGAGACCTATAATAACAGCCCACACCTACCTCAGAAAACATTAATAGAAGTTAGACTTTTTTTCCTATAATTTTGAGTGTAATATTGAAAACACAAACCTGTATGTTTCAGGCTGAATGAGAATTCATTGTAAGTGAGAAATATTGGATAATGACATTATTGAAGTAGGAGGGATAAATATTCATCTTCCTGTAAACTAAAACAAAGCTACACTGATTTCCAAGATTGTTCTTCTGTGAAGAGTAAACCAGGTAATTTTTCCTGATGCTAGTGATGTTGATACCAATTATTGTGTTAACACTACTTATATGATTGCTGACCGAGGCAAGAGTTAGGCGTATTTAGGTATTAAAAACTGTCTAGTCAAACAACATAGAGCTCTACCAAGACAGTTACAAAATATTCTTTTTTCCCTCTTCAGGAGTCTGCCCTTTACAGTCACTGCTGGTGACCCCATGCACTGGTTACAGGCAGATTTGGATGCAAGGAATCCTAAAGGGTAGGGTTTGTAGAACAGCTTGGCCACATTTTACACTCTTAGCACTATGGAAATCCAGCTGCTCCTCAAACCTGCCCATGAACAGTGTGGTTTGTATATGTCTCTGCAGCTGACTAAGTCTTAAGGAAGCTACAGAACTAAATTATACATGTATTTCTATAATCTTGTAGGTGGCTACATTACAGTTCTACTCATTCACCAGCTAAACTTGATGACTCCATCATACTGAAAATGTTTTTAGTGGGAGGAACGTGTAATATTCGTATTAGAGTGGTGTAAATTATTGCCTCATACTTCTTGGAAATAATAGTCTACTAATTTCTAAAGAGTTCAGTCCTGTTCAAACATATTCTCTCAGCAGAATTTGGAAAGACTTTCTCATTCATTAATGATCTAAGTGAAAAGAGCTGCCCCTGTTGTTTCTGCACTTTCTGATAATTCATGTAGATATATAAATTAGCATTGTTGTTCTTGTAGCAGATGGCTATATTGGCTAGACATGCAGTAGAAATACTCATATGTCCTAGCTACATTAAGAATGCAGACCCCCTAAACTCCTGCTGCAGTCAGTGGAGCAAGATAGCTTTCTCCAGAGGCCAATTAAGAACAGGTCACTGCCTTGAAAATATCATGGAACCTGAACAAAATAGCAAAGAAATCATAAATGATTGATGAGAGAATCTGCAACCAATCTTTCAATTGATTCCAGTACCAATGTAGAGTCAAATACTAATGTGTATGTCAATGCTGAAGATAGTCGTGTTAGTGCTGACTCACGTATCTTACTGCTGAGGGAACTGAAATATGGAATCATGTACCAGAAGAGATCTGAGATGAGTTAAATGCAATTCCAGAGTGGATCTCAGAAAGCTCTTCGATGGTTTTAACATCTTTTATGATAGAGCACTTTAAAGTTTTATTATACGTCTCATATAACCTAGCAGCAGACAATCCACCCCTGAACCACAAGTGCACAGATGCTTCCCCTTTTGCAGGATTTGTCTGAGTTTTCCAGATACAGGTGTGCTGTGAAGGAAACTATTGGTGAGAAATTGTGATGGAAACAGGTAATTAGGGGATTGGAGCATCTCTCACACAAGAAGGGGCTGAGAGATTTGGGATTGCTTAGCATGAAGAAGCAGCAAATTATGAACTTAATCCAAATTCAAAAGAAAAAAATTGGAAGTAGAATTTTATAGAACTCTAATTTTCTGAGGAATCTGCTCTATCTGGACATAGTTGGCAAAGAAAGTTGGACTAGATGTCTTCCAGGGATCTTTTCCAACATGAAACATTCTGTGATTTTCTAACTCTAGAATATTTTGGGCTGAAGAATCTGCATATCACAATATTTAAGAATGTGACCAATCCTGAAACACCAACAAAGTAAACAAACAAACAAACAAACAAACAAATAAAACCTAAACCCCCTTTGCTGGTTATTCGCAAAGATTAATCTTCTTTAGTTTTCCCTAAGCAATTTTCTCCCTCATGGAGGCTTTGGATTTGAGCCCCTCCAAAGAGACTACCTGTCTGTTCAAGTCATGTTCAATAAAAAACCTAGGCTACACTGAGTTTGTGCAAATACATTTCTTGTGCAGCTATATTCCAAGAATGTAGTGACCTCACAAGTGTAATAATACAATATTTGGAGTTCAGAGTGGTGGCCAGATGTATTCAGCAAGTACCATGGGACATCATTTGGAAAATAAAAAAATATTTGGCATACAACATCACACTTAGTACTGATAACTACACTGAATACATGATTTGAGTATACCAGAAGAAACTTGTCCACTTTTAACATATATGCCTAGACAAAACCCAGATGAATGCATTCCAGCTTTTTCACTCAAGCATTTATTGCAGGCATTTTGGTTTTTTCAGAATTGGGGAAAAATATTATTGTGGTTGTTTCCTTCTGCAGTTCAAATTATAGCAGTAGGTAGAGGACAGAAGACAGTAATTTGAAAAGCAAATATATAGAGTAACTACAATTTACAGCTACATAGCAATAGAGTGCTACTTGACCACACTTGCAAGAGATTATTAATAATATTGGTTCTCATATTCAATTTTCCTTAACTGGTATAGTCTGCATACTCACCAAGAAATTCACAGAATCACAGAATCATCAGATTGGAAAAGATCTCTTGAATCATCACATCCAATCATTCCTATAAACCTTTAATCCATATCCCTGAGCACCTCATCCTCCCATCTTTCAAATCCCTCCAGGGATGGTGACTCAGCCACCTCCCTGGGCAGCCTATTCCAGTGCCCAATGACCCTTTCTGTGATTTTTTTTTTTTTATTTCAAGCCTGAA
>WAAB01025893.1:175838-239887 GCA_013389865.1 Piaya cayana
ACCACTCTCTGGGCCCGGCCAGCCAACCAGTTTTCCACCCAGGAGAGTGTTCACCTGTCCAGTCCAGAGACTGACAGTTTCCTGAGCAGAATGCTGTGAGAAACTGTGTCAAAGGGTTTGCTGAGCTCCAAGACGACAACAGCCACAGCCTTTCCCTCGTCCAGATCACCTTGTCATAGAAGGCAATCATGTTAGTTAACAGCATCGGCTCTAATAAAGAGTGCTGTAGTAACAATCTCAACACCAGATACATTAATAGTTTTTATATCTAAGTTATAATAACCCATTTCAAATTATACTATAGCCTTGATTCCTTCTTCTCTCTCTTCTCTTCACTTCAGAGCTGATGCAGTAAGTTCCTTTTTACCCAGCAATCAACTATTTTTTTCTCCTTCCCCAGGCACTAAATTGAAGACTTCTATTTAAAACATTTAAAAAAAATAAACCTTCTATTTGTACACCTGAATCTCTTTTCTCATCTTACTCATCTAATATTAGATTCAATAGCTCTGGAAAAATTCCAGATATCCAACCGCTTCTGGTAAACAATGATTTTTTAACACTACCATTTTCAGTGAAAGCAGTATTTTTACATCTGTTTTCCATTTTGCTTATAAACTCTGTTTGCCAAGTTTGGGGCTTTCCTCAGATCCTCTTCTTGCCCTTCTTTAATTAGGGTGTTTCCAAATTCTTCAAGCAAAAGCTACTAAATTAAATTTTGTATTTTTTTTTCCTATAACAATCTTTAGTATACTCAATTTATGTTTATCTTCCAACAGACAGTATTTGTCCTGCTGCACTGATCCTACCCTTTCCTTGTTCTTTATTCCTTTTCCTCTTCATCTTCCTTTCTTCTTTTTCTTTGAAATCTTTCCTGGCTGCAGACATATGTGGATGTTGCCAATCCTTGGAATAAGCTGTCTTTAACTCCACTTTTTCCTCCATCTAGACCCTTCCTCCTAATCTCATCAGTCTTAAATTGATAAAGAAACCTGTTGGCATCATTTTAGTAACACTTTTCCCATTTGCTGTAGAAAATAATTTTGTTTCCTCCGTGTAATAGATAATTTCTCCATGCGAATGAGGCCACTGAAATAAATTAGAAAATAAGAATGGGCTAAACCAATTACATATGAAATATACATCAAGAATACTGATTAGTAACACCTTAAAATGGAAGAGTACGTAAAATTAATTTATTTCTATATATTTCCAAATATAAAGTCCAAAGTACACTTTATCTTTTCTGTAACAGAAGTGCAAAAAATGTAACAACTGCAAATTTAAATAACTTTACACTTATCAGCATCCTGAGCTGTTCTAGGGAAAATGTTCCCAGCAGGTCCAAGGAGAGGATCCTTCCCCTCTGCTAAGCACTGGTGAGGCCATACTTGTAGTATTATGTCCACTTCCAGACTCACCCAGCACAAAAAAGACAGGGTCATACTAGAGTGACTTCAAAAAGTGATTAAGAAACTGGAACATCTATCATATAAGGATTGGCTGACAGTGCTGAAACTGTTTATGCTGGAGAAGAGAAGATGTAAGGGAATCTCATCAGTGTTTATAAACACGTGATGAGGGCAGTAGAGAAGACAGAGCCAAACAGTTCTCAGTAGTGCACACTAACAGGTAAAAAGGCAATGGGCACAAATTGAAATGCAGGAAATTCAACTTAAGCATTAAAAACATTGTTTTACTGTGAGAGTGGTCAGACAGCTGCACATGATGCCCAGAGATGTTGTAGAGTTTCCACCCTTGAAGATATTCAAAACTTGACTGGATGTAGTCTGGGGAAACCTGCTTTGGCTGCCAAGCTTGAGCAGGATGGTTAGACTATATGATCTCCAGGAGTCCCTTCCAACCTCAACTATTCTATGATTATTCCATATAGCTTTTGCCTGTATCATAATACTACAGACAAATAAAACTAGTAGTTTTTAAGCATTCCTTTCTTCCTTTTTTTGGCTTTTAAATTGTTTTCTTATAATTAAGAACTGATACCTGGAATAGTACTCTGCTGATATTAGTGAAGACAACTGTTTGAAGACCATCCTTCCATAGAGGTAAGTCTTACCCAGTATTGTTAAAATGTTGACAATTTAATGTGATCTCCTCTGGAAATGAGTGCTGCCTCACTTATGCTGCTCCTCTTATGATCGTCTCTTCTACCAGAACAACAAATAATTTAAAAACTTTTGATTGCATCAGTGAAAGTATTTCCAGTTAGAACAACAGAGAGGGAGTTGGAGAGAAGGAAGCGTGCCAGAAGTTCATGGTAAGTATATATAGATGAGCATTCACATGCACCAGGACTGTGTTCTAGGTGGCTGTGATCTGTTTTCAGCTGCTTTTTCTACTTGTAGGATACCACAAGCTTGAGCTCTCCAGGAAAACTTTTGTGTCAATAATGAATTACAGCATTACTTTCAGAGATAATAACAACAGCTACAGAGTTCTGGAAGCTCTGGCAACTTAGATCTTCAGGGTTGTTGAAAAGCTCAACAAATTACCTTTGTACTTTGGGTGAATTTCCTTATTGAGAAAGGATATTACTTCTAGCTAGAAATTTAAAACGTTTCTTCCTCAGACCAGCAATCCCATAGTGCTATCAGGATTCAGCTAGAGCCAAAGAAAACTATTTATAAAAATCCCTAGTAGCCAAAAAAAATGAGATCTATAATCCAGTTATTAGAGGTGCTGTCATGAACTGCCTGCAAATGCTGATGTACTGAATACGCTTTTGAACTCTCTATGTTTGATAGTCATACTGGATTACTCTGTTCCCAAGTGGTCCATTCTGAGATCATGGGGAAAAAAAAAGAAATCGAATCATACAGCACTTATTAACTCTTAATTAAAAATCTGAGTGAAAAAAAAAATCTCAAAAATATTTTTGTAGAAAAATGCACAGAGCTGATAATTCCTCTAGTGTTTCCTAAATTTGAAACTTACTTTGCAGATTTAATTTTCTCTATTGAATTTTGGAAAGTATCACGGAACAGCAATGGATTAAAACAAAATAAAGCAACCTCCACTACCACAGCCAAAAGGAAAAATAAAAATAAAAACCAATCAAACAGTTCTGGCACAGAAAACTCCAATCCTATCAGTCTAAGAATACAGCCACATTTCAATTTACAGCCAGGCAGAGTAAAGTAATCAGAGTACATGGATTGATACTAACCCAAAGGCACCATTAATTTCTGTAGGAGACTTTAGGGAAGATCCTAGTGTAAAATCTGGATCATGAGCTTTACACCAATAATTACCAGAGTATGCAACAAGGTTGGTCTCCAGGGATAATGACAGAACAAAATCCTCATATGCAAATCTGTTTTCCTAATTCCACCTACAGACATAAAACATTAAGTGGATTAAAGACAAAAATGGGAGGGGAGGAAAGCCTTTGTCTCCCTCAGTAGCACTTTAGAGGACACTGCTTTAACTGTTTGGACACTGCTTAAAATCAGAGTGAGGGGAAAGGGGACAAAAGATGCTGAACTACTTGAGGATCTGGCCCTGGTGCGTCTATCTAGATCCAAGACAGACAGCTACAGATGAGCCTAGATGAAACATTACTGACTGCGTCAGACAAAGGAGAATGGGAACGATGATTACACTTCTTTTCAATGTGAATTGCTGTAGCCAAAGTGACATCCTGAATTATTCTACGAATGTAGTCGCTGATCATCCATTTTAAAATTACAGATATATTGTTCCCTGTGAAAATGAAATCAAAGACTCAACTCTGATCTCCCCCATAATGGAACAAATCAGATAATGTAAATCAAGTGCCATCTTGTAAGGTGATCTCTACTGGAATAAATTTGGCAGCTGTGATAGACATGTCAAAAAGCCGCTACAACAATACCCAGGAAGCTCACTGGCACTTTGTACTATTATTTGTGTTCCGATATTTCTGTAACTTTATTAAGGAAGAGTACCTAGTCCTAGTTGTGAGTGAACTTGCCACATAAAACCATAGCAAACATCGGAAACACGAATCCTTGTGCCTAAGGAAAATCTTTGGGCACTGCTGAAATCCTTCAATTATGCAATGACAGGTACCTAGCTGAGCTGCTGAGCTCAGTTTTCTCAGTAAGGACAAATGACTGAATTCTCCTGGGTCATTTAAGAGCACTGGGAGTGAGGGGCAGATCCTATGTCTGCATCAGGGCAATTCACACACAAGGCACTCCCGTATTTATTTTACCCATAAGCTCACGCACTAAACAGTCTCAGAGTTACTTGCTGCATCTTATGCATGAGAGGTGTGAGCAGACTGTCATTCTCCAAAATCTGTCTATTCACTGTCATCCCTAAACTTCTGTTTAGAGAGCCCTGATCAGAAAGGGGAAGACCCCAGAATTTCCAGCTCACTTGACTATCTAGTAGGTCATCACCACTGGACTTTTTAGGCATCTGCCATTAAGAGTGTCTTTTTAAGCTGTCCAACTTTCTACAAAAACATATTATACAAATATAAATACAAACACATATTAATTGAAGGACAGACTTGTCCTTTCCAGTGTTTCATATCCACTAGTTCATCTTTTTTTCTGCTTCCTACTGTCAGTATTTGCAGTGAAATAGCTTTGGTAAATGAAAGTGTGAGCAAAGCTCATTAAGAAAGTACAGTGGCCAGATGGTTAAGACATTCTCTGAGAAGGCTGGTAGACCAGAACTCTTATTGCTCATTCTTATTAGAGACTGTGGCAGTTAAAAACCTTGTCCCTTCCTCATTCACCCCACTTGCAATGACTGCTCTAACTACTTGGCTACTGGCTAGACCACTCAGCCTCTTCTCTGTTCTTTCATTTGTGTCTTTGTTTCAGTATCTTTTAGGGAGAAGTGGAGAATATGAAGAAGCACTAAAACCCTCCCTTTATACTGAAGTTGCTTGACCAGGCTTTATTGTGTCTCATTAGGATTTCATAATGTTTAGCTTGCATGGCTTCTGCTGCAGCTTGCTGTCTTTTGAGAACCCATTCTTAATTTGTCTTGCTCTTTCCAGATATTTCTCAGACGTCTTGAACATGTAATTTGAGGCAGACATTTCCGATAGGTATGTGTGTCTTGTTTGGGAATCAATATATTGCTTACCTAGTGAGGAAAAACTGTATTTTTCATTAAATGATCAGGTGTTACAAAGTTACTAACAAAAGCCAGGTGTTGACTCTTCAACCTCCCATCTTACCTACTTGACTGTTTTCAAAAGCCAGACATCAGATAAGATTCTCTCATCGTGTAATAAGTAATACAATTAAAGTTAGGTACCAGGCACTAGATGCCAATGCCAAACCCTATAGTGGAGTCCAGAAGAGATGTGAACTTATCTAAACAAAGGTTTTTTTGTAAAACATCTCTAAATTCTTGTTACTTATAATATTAATGCAATTGATGTTTGAATATCTGAGGTATGAGATGTTCTGTATAGACCAGAACTGTTTGAGCAAGGAAGATGCTTATATATCTGATTTCTGTTTTGGTGTACAAGCGAAGAGGGTGCTATTTCCATGGTTGAAGTTCAAGATGTGTCTCACCTGAAAAATGGATTCCGGTAAAATCAACAATATACAATCTATACTGGGTATGTGTATCAACTTAGAGGAAAAAATGAGGAAAACAATCATAAGACAAACAGCAGACTAAACTAAACCTGACAGGCTCGAGTGATGACATAATACCCTCTTACTCTCTGATGGTGACACAAAAATTCCAAAGGACACAAAGCTGTCAGTCTTGTTGCTTATCTTCTGTCTAAGACTAATAAAAGGAGGTCGATGATTGACAGAACAGACATTGGCACAGTCCTAGGTCTACAGTTTGCGCTCTGTTTGAAAAATGTGTTGGTGGTTTTAGTGGTGCCTTATTTGTTATTGCCTTTTTCTGCATTACCTTTGTGATCTTTCACAAACTTTTGAAGGGACTTTTTTAAAGCTATTATTGTCTTTGTAATTTCATGATTAGTAGTTATAATTGCTGAAACTGCAATGCTCTACTAATTTAGCAACAGAATCAGCTTCCAAGGAAGAGTCTAATTTAGTTGAAAATAAAGCTAAGTTTTGCATAACCCTTAGGAACTATCATGGTGAATAATGGAATATTATCAAACATTTCTATTTTTAGCTGCTTCAGAAAACAAAGCCTAAATGCATCCTGCCACATCAGCTCCTATCTATTAAATATGGAAAATGACACAGGTCTCTATAGAGCACAACATTGGAGCAGCATAATTTTACAATATCAGCCTTTTAAGGCAGGTAAAACTATAAAGAGAGAGAATAAGGAACAGTTTACATAATGAAGCATTACTGAAAACAAGTGACTTATTTGGTGATTGCCTCAATTACTCTGTAGGAAACAGCCACGACTACGCACTTTTTGAACACCTCCAGGGATGGTGACTCCACCATTTCCCTGGGCAGCTTCTTCCAATGCTTCACTGCTCTTTCAGTAAAGAATTTTTTTTTTTCCTAATATTCAATCTAAGCCTCCCCTGGTGCAATTTGAGACTGTTTCCACTCTTTCTATCACCTGTTACTTGGGATAAGAGGCCAGCACCCACCTCACTTCCTTCTGCTCCCTTCAGGTAGTTGTACAGAGCAATAATGTCTCCCCTTATACTTCTGTTCTCCAGGCTAAACAATCCCAGTTCCCTCAGCTGCTCCTTATAAGATCTTTTCTCCAGACCAGCTTCGTTGCCATCAACTTCTCAAATTATTCAAGAACCTTATATAATTGAAGAAGGTACTATATAGCTCCACACTGCCTTGCAATTAATTGGTTTCACTGGAGAAGATGTATAGGCCCGTGTTAGAAATTTACATCTTCAGGACTTAGAGGAGATATCTTCTTTTCTAAAAGCAAATACACTCAGTAATAAGAAGGGTATTTTGCTACCAATTTGCCCTTCCTCTTGGAAACTGAGATGCACAATAGCATGGAGCAATATTTATGTTTCCTACTGAAGCTGATGTGCTCCCCTGTAAAGCATCGAATATAGTGCTGAGAAACACACAATTTGCTTCTCCTTTGCATAATGGTTTGCTGTTTGACCTTGTCTGCAGGCAGTGAGTGTAAGATTTCTAAACATCACCCCCAACCAGTGACACTGAGTTTTCTTTCTGACTAATGCTTGCTGTAAAGTGTTATTGGAGGAAAGGCAGAGTACCTGACAAAGGTGTGGATTAAATTCTCATTCCAGAGTGGACTGGAAAACATTTCTTTATTGGCACACACTGGCTGAATAGAATAGCTCTATTCATCTTCCAGTTGCTGAGCACTGGGGCAGAACATGAAGAAAGTCTTTGGCTGCAGTAGCTGCACTGAATGGGCATATCACTATGCTTTTAAGTCCCACCACTTTATGCCCATACACTCCCCTCTCTTATTTCAGTAATTTTGGCTGATAACAAATATTTTTTTTTAAGTTTTAAAAAGTCATTTTGCCTTAAGGTTGTGCTTTGGCAGTATGTTTAACACTGGCCAAAGTAGGCACAACAATTCATAACTTGAAAGATAATTGAGAAACTCCCTTCTCTTTCCTGTATTACAACTGCATTACAATGCATTTATATATATATGTAATGAGACACGTGTAAGTGTGCATCACTGTGCTATAGACACATTATTCCAGCTGCTGAAGTTATTTTATTTTGGCATCTCATCTCGATGCCTGAACCCCCCCAAAACTCAGGAATGCACATCCTATTACATCTTATTACTTCAGTAATATAGAAAATCAGTCTAGCCAGCGAACTTAACAGCATATAACTCTTCCTCTATCCCTCTGCCATACACTCCACTCATATTTTTTCCAGAGATAACAGGGCATTTTATTGTTATTTCAGGTGCAGGAACCTGCCAGTGTTTCAGCCATCTTCCCTTCTTTGGGGTAGAATGAGAATGAAATCTATGAATGAAATACATAACTGGAACAGAGGCTTTTTTTATTTGATGAAGTGTGCTTTAGCTGAACTGCTTTTCCCTATTGCAGTATAGTTGCTAGCCTTCTTAAAGAGGTCAATTCATTTTATGAGCTCATTCCTAGAAATTTTACATGGAAATCATTACATTTTAATAGGAAAATCTGCTCTTATTTTGTCTGCACTTTTTTTCAGAAAATAGGGAGTTCTAGCTCTTGTTACTAGTATAATAAAAATCATCTGATAACATTGTATCATTTCAGCAAGATATATTTAAAGCAGTAACATGATACATTTAATGCCATTTAAATATACAGCAACGAAGCCATGTCATTACTCCTCTCTCCATGTCACACTCTGTAGTGAAAGTCAGCAACAATTAAATGGAGGCATCTAATCAAATGTATGGTTTCAGGGGCAGCCTAGAAACATTAAAAGATAGCCTGAAAGCACTATGTTCTTAACACCCTGATGTCAGACTCCTGTCAAAGTAGCTTTATTCTAACTCTGAAAGAATGTTATCTTGACTGAAATAACAATGAAGGGAAGCACTCAGTCAGAACTGATCGGATGTAATTCCTGTTCTCACACATTCCTTGCCACAAACATATTCTCAGATGACATTGGATCAGCTAAGTTTCTACCTTAAAATTTTAAGGGCTTTGCTGAAGCAACATCCTTACGTCTTTAAAATAGTAAAAATGGAAATTATAGTCACATAGCCATCTGCAAGACCCTGAAAGAAACATTGGTACTGGGAGAAGAATAACTTGGTGCTGGACTAAAAGATTTTTAGAAAAGTAAGTCACAAGAAAAATGCCTAGCAGGCAGAAATTGTAGATGCTTATCTCAGAATTTATGCCAGTCTCTTCTAAGTCTTTGATAATCTAGGTAAAATTTTTACCTTTTACTCTTATTGCAGAAATGCAGACGACAGTTAATAGCGGCACAGAGGCATTCAGAGGAAAATGCTAAAGAACATAATTTCACATTGTATTCAGGAATATAAGTGACATTCCTAGATCTATTCTTAAAACTACAGTATCAGTAACATCCTATATTTTTAATCAAATAAATTACCAATATCAGATTCTAAGTTATAGCATCACAACCACCTCAGAGCTCTACAACTTATTTCCTCACAGGTCAAAACACAAAGATGGAAGACAAAATTAAATTTAGTATATTTTAAGGATAAACAAATATGCAGTTTTTCTAATAAAAGCTGAAAGTAGTTTCCACAGCCTGGAGTTCCTTGGGTATAGACACCCATATTCCATTTTTCAATAACATATGCCTGAATACAGGTATATATTACAAGTTCCACAAATTTTCATGGTGTTGTTGAACCTGAGCAACCCAGCTGTACTCTGTGGAACAGTCATCTTCTGCTCCTCAGCTGTAACAGCAACGTCTTGTATATACGTAGTTCCAGAGAAGAGCTTGGTTCTTAGTTTGGGCATACTTGGCAAATGAAATCCCCAATATGATGAGAGGATGGTTACTCTGAAGGTACATTACCTGAGAAGTAGTTTATTACTGTACAGTCTTATGTGGCCAAAGCACGTACCATCTTATGATCCCCCATGATTACACATGTAGGACATCCACTGCAAATTTGGAATTAATGCGGCAGGAGCAAGATGAACCTCACGACAAATCAATATGATTTTGGATGAAGTCCTTTATTATGGGTTAACTCACTGCTTATATAGACCAAGCAGGCCAAACATGAGGTAAACATTGATTGGTCACTTCTGCGCTAGTAACAAGTCTTCCTTGGCCACCGCCCAACCCAGATAACTTTGTTGCTAGGTTGCAAATCCTTGCCCCCCAATTTCAGGTTCCTTCATTAACATAACACAAGAGAGTCACCACTACCTTTGTGATTTTCCCAGCTCCAACCTGCCAGGGTTCTTGAAGAACTCATTGTATTATGTTTACCAATGTGGAATCCCACTGAAAATAGTTGAATGCCTTTGTATAAGTCAGGACTAAAATCAAAACCAGGTTAAGACATATCCACAAGTTAAGTGAAAACAGGATATAAGAAACAATGAACATGTGCTTCTATGTGCCAAAGTACATAGAAGCTGCTCAAACTACTGACCTTTTGAATGCTCTCAAAGTAAAGCACCACAAAGCATACATTATAATCTGGAAGAGCAGTATAGTTACCACAAAAGGTGATTCTGTAGCAGACAATGTGGTACCACAACAAGAATATCAGGCCTAGCATCCACCTAATGGCATAGTGCAGAGGGATCTGAAACCAGTCCAGCTGCATTAGCTGGGCTCAGTAGCAGTAATGTAAGCACAGTGAGGTGGTTATACATCTCTGGGGATCTAGGCTGGTATTTCTGCATAGTATTTTGCCTGGCTGCATGTCTCAATATCTTTTCCTATTGACTGAGAATCAGGTACTTTTCAAGATTTCTTACTAGGGTTTTGTTTCTCTAACACAACAACACTGAAATTGATTGTGTGAAATTTCCAGGTTTTCCATTCTACTGAGTTGAAGTTGAATTTAGTGACACATTGATTGTTATTAAAAAAGCCTCACAAAACAGAGGATTCTTGTAATTAAGAAGGTAAAACCTTTATGATAAGGAAACCTTTTATCCTTCAGACATTGTACTATGCCATTACAAAGTGGATAATAATCATTTGTCCAGCAGGAGTAGCAAGAGTGCATCAGAATTCACAGTAACGATTTACAGGACCATTGATTGACTAAATATTTGATTAGTCTTTATGTTTCATCTATTGCAATATTTATTCTAATTTGAAATAGTTTTCCTGTGCTCATTATCTCTGTAAATCATACTTGGAGTTGTAGTTCTTTGAATAAGTTTTTTTATAGCATAGAATAAAAAATGGCCCTTAAATCTATAAGTGGAAAAAACCCCAGAAATTATTTTCTATTTTTCACTGCAAGTTGATGTTTTCAGTAATCAAACTACCTGAATCAATGCACCAGAAAAGACTATTTGGCACAGAGAATATATATTACAGATGAACTTAATTACTTTTCAAAGGGGAAAGAAAACTATTTTGAGAAATAACAGACAGGTCTCATATTGACCTAACGTGAGCAGACAGAACTGACTGCTGCTGTACTGTAGCTCAGATGTGGTTGCGTTTTACAATACTTCTGTCAGGCTGACATAACTGCAAATTGCCTACCATAACAATTCTAGAATTAGTCTTGTTTTCATGGGTGTCTTCTTACTCTCCACTATTAGACCTGGTGGAAGAGTAGGATCAGCGAGAGCCCTCCAAAACAAACACTGGAGATTCAAAGCAAAAGAGTTTTTCAGTCAAAACCACATCTGTCGCTATTATTCACTCTGAGAAGCAACTTAATTGGCAAGAAGCCCCGCTGCAATCAATTACGAGGTAATTCCTGCCTGTTGTAGCCTTTGGTCCAAGCATGTCACAGTTTGACTTAGATGGATGCATTTGCTCATGTACTGCTCCAAACAGGAGAATGTAGTATTTCAGCAAACATATTCTCAAAGATTTGTAGTGGATCCCTAGCCACATCAGCACCGTTGCAGGAAGCTTTGTGCATCATTTTCCCTTTCTTATCCTAAGGTAATCTACCTCACAGAGAAGCAGTGTGTTCTGGTTTGAGCTAAAGCAGAACCAGTTTTCTAACTTTTCAACTAAGCCTCACCAAAATAACTCCATTTTCTGAAAGTTAGTTGTATGTTTTCAGTGATTCTCTCTAGAAGTGATAACAATAACACAGGGTATTGCTATGCAGAAAGGACATTGCTTATATTTATTCTTATGGAAACCCAGGCAGTCCCTTACCTAGTGGAATGCTGTAAGTGAAAGGGACAAAAAAGGGTCGCTCTTGCTGGGAGGAGCGGACAGGCAAGGGACCCCAAGCTGACCAATACAGTATTCTATTCCGTATAAATCATACTCAGTTTAAAACTGAGAGATCAAGAGGGTCAAGCTCTCTTCTCTGATGGCTGGCATCCACTATAGACCATGTATGTCTTTTTGCCCTGATCCTGGATCTGTGTGTCCCTGAATCCAGCTCCCTCCTGCTGCTGAGTCAAGCCTGAGACCTTTCCCCACACCTGCTCTGCACCATCTGTGGTTAAAAGGGGGCAGGGCAGCGTTTTCATATATTTGGATCTATTTTATTGTTTTCTTATTAATAGTGTTTTCATTATTATTGTTGTTGTTGTTGTTGTTATTGTTTTGGGTTTTTTTTAAGTTTTAGTCTCCCATGCACAAGTTTTTTTCTCTCATTTCCCTAAGCCTGGGGTGGTATAGAAGGGAACCGGACTCCAAGCTGCCTGCATTTAGCTGCCAGTCAAGCCAGGCTGTGGTTAAACCATGAAACAGAGACAGGTCATGTAACCATTAGAAATTATAGTTACAGGAACCTACATAGCTCTTCATTTAACTGTCAAGATTGTGTTTTCCTCTCCTGAGCCAAAAGAAAGAGGAAAAAAACCCCATACTGATAAGATTGCATCATTTTTACTGATGTTAGGATAAGGGCACTGTATTAATGAGTTATAATTAGATTAACTGATGAAGAAAATGAATTTGCAAGATCTATCTAGCTTGTATCTAAGATGGGAATCTCTGTGATGCAAGTTTGCAGGTCTACTGAGGCAGACAGTACACGCTTAGGAGAGAAAAATGATAGCAAACATGACATTATCTTCCAAACTGGAAAGCATGGTAGACATACAAACTCTCAGGTTAGTATACAGACCCGTAAAAAAAACTCCAAGTACTTGTAAGTATACTCAAAACAACTTGTTTTCTTGAAGTTAATATCATGACTTCCATTGTCCACATTAAGTATTGGTAGCACTGATTTTGCAAAAACATATCTCAGAGGTATATTAGATTATATTACTTTCATCGAATAGGAAGTTAGTGACACAAACCCCTTCATCAATAATCTTAGTGTTGTCCCGTTCTATTTCAATTCATTTTATGCTTCTCCTACTTTCTCCTTGAATAATGCTGCTGGTGCTTTCACTTTGCTTTTTGTGGCTTCCACATCATTGCAGGTTTGATAAATCAAGCCCTAAAAATTTTATTATTATTTCTCTTGTTTCAAAATTCCTTACCATATACTGTTTACCTATCTTATGTTTTCATTGTTTTCCTTTCTTAAATCACTGTTCTTCATAGATGCACTTTGTTTTACAGAGCTCTACTAGTTTGGTGCTTGGTATTTTTTTAATGCTGTCTCTATAATCTTCTACTTCCTTTCTTTACCTTTATCTTCTTTCATGCCTCTGTACTGTTATGGCGTGCTGAAGTACACAGTAGGAGCAAAGCTACCCTGTGTTTTAAGGAGCATCTCTGAATTTAAAGGACAAAGGAATCAGCACTATTCTGAATTCGGTTCCCCTTTTTTTTTCTCTTTTTTTCTTGCTGTAGTAACAAGGTAATTACTCAACTGTGCTTCCAGAATCCAATTACTTTGAATATTATGTCATCATCCTTTTTTTTTTACTAATCGTTACAAGGTTTGTAAACTCCTGCATGGTTGTACTGACACAATGATGGTCGTGGCTTACACACTTTCTTAAGTAAATTGTAAACTATGATTTGAACATACTAGAGTGACAGGCACATTATGAGATAAAATAGCGTAAAAGGAACTAACTAGCAAATTACTCTGTGTGCTTTCTGAAGCAATTGCATTACATATTAAGCATCTGAAGAACACATAACCTGCCGTATTTCAATTCCCCTATCTCTTTCTCCTCAAACTTTCACATTCTCTTTTCCCCTTGATTTAAATAGTTATATTGAAAATACAAACTCATGGAAATTCTTTTTAAAAACCAACAGAACAGCTGAAATTTTAAGTCCAGGATTTGGGATTTAAATTCTTCTAGCATGAGAAAAGAACGTTATAGAGCAATGAACTCAGAGCCACGCTGCCTGCATGAGATGTGGATGCAGTAAGGAAAAATGGCCAGTCTCCTGCTCCATGCAAGAGCATGTAACTCACAAGGCTGTGCTAATGCTGAATTTCCTATTTAAGGAGCTTTATATACTATTTGCTAAAACATCAGACCAAACCAAACTTGTATCCTTAAACCACTTTCAGAATTCACAAGAACCAACAACTACCTATCTGGCAACTAGAAGATAAGTAAATCATTGCATGACAGATATTTTAATGAACCTTTTCTTGCTCCTGTTATTCTTCCTCCTTTTTTTCTCCCATGCTTCCTTCCCTGTCCAAATATATTTCTGTCCTAAGATGTCCATTTAGTACGCGTGCAAAATTTGTGTACTGTATAACGGACCTTATGCAGACATGAAAAGAAGATAGAGTTGCAAGGAATTCAGTTAAGACTGGCTGTAATTTCATATTTATATACACAGTAGCAGAATTTTTGTTCTTTTTTTAATAATGCAATCTCAAAGGTGCACTTCTGAAATCTATATTTAATCTTGCAAATAATGAAAAATAAATTATTTATTAATCAGTTTACAGACCCATTTGTTTTGGGGTTTTTTTTTGACTACATGTTCTCAACTATTATCTGATTTTCTAACGATAATTATTTTGTCAATGTTATGAATCTATAGTTCCATTTGAGTGCAAAATAACTGTGGGAGAAAATCTCTCTTGTATTAAAGTTTTGTTCATTTTTAAGTGACTTTCAAAATGTTATCTGAATTGACAAGTCTGCTATTTCTGATGATACTTATTCTAGTAATCTAATTAGTTCTTCCTGTTCTGTGATTGTTATGCAATTATATTATGTCATAAAAGCAGCATGTTCTGTCAAATTGTTCTTTTTGTTTCTTCATGAAGTTTTAGTACATTAACAACAAGATAAAAAGCATTCTCTGTAACAAAGCCATAAATAAGCCCCGGGATCTTTTTTTTTTGTATTTATAAAACTCTTATTAACAAATGAGACCTTCAATTTACTGGAACGTATTGAGTATGTGAAAATAAAATCTTGCATCATTACACACTGTCTTTGAAATATTGTGCACCAATCATATCAGATTGTTCTCATTGACTCAATCAGGCATAATTTAATCAGATATAAATTAGACTTCCTCTATTAGTGTAAAAATAAACACTTGATTCACATTCATTCCCTTGAAATATTTGGTTGTATCCACAGTCATAGAAAGATTAAGTGGCTCAGCAGGCCCTCTGGCAAAGTGATGCAAAGGTCTGTTTTCATATGTCCACAACACACAAGACACTACATGTGATAATGAATAACGTTTTGGCTGATGACACTGAGATTGGATGAAATGAGCAGCTGATTATATCTCTCTCACTGTAACTATAGCTCTATGCATATTCCATTTCCTTCTTTCAGCTAATCATAGCTAAAATGAGAACCATTTTCTTGGATGAACTACATCTTCAGACTAAGAAGTGAGCTAAGTGAGTTTGACAACAGAAGTTTTCTGTACAAAAAAGGCACGTGATGCTTTATGGGTAACTTTCAAAATTAAATGGCATAAAATACTAGCTTCAGCTTATCACAGAATCATAGAATCATTAAATAGTTTAGGTTGGAAGAGACCTTAAAGATCATCTAGTTCCAACTGCCCTGCCACGGGCAGGAACATCCCACGTGATCAGGCTGCCCAAAGCCTCATCCAACCTGGCCTTGCACACCTTCAGGGATGGGGCAGCCACAGCTTCCCTTGGCAACCTATTCCAATGTCTCACCACTCTCATGGTGAAGAAATTCTTCCTAATGTCTATTCTAAATCTGCTCTTCTTCAGTTTATACCCAACTTATACCACAGTTTGCCTAAGATCATCAAAGAAAAGTATTCTATATACTACATTTTTTTTTCTCATGCCTAAGACTCTTAAAGTAAAACTCAACAGACTAACAATATAATCCATGAGAATAAGGTGGGGTTGAGAATCAATACTTAGTCATTCTCTCAAGTGAAATGTAGCTACCTCAGATCATACAGAATATGGTCACAGCACTCTGCATTAGACTCCAGAATGGGCTGTTACAAACATCTATTAAACAAATGCAGGAATGATGGGCAGCATCAGATGTGATTAAAGAAAATAGTGAAATTGCAGAACGCTGAATGAACTGCTGTCCTCTAAAATCCTTTTGTGAAGAATCAGCCTTGATTCATTCTGTGTCAGCAAAAGCTGTCAAATGAATGACACACTTGGGCATTGAGCATTCATGCTTCACATTGCCAAATGAAAGAAGATGAAAAAGTCCATCTCGATACATTCAACTCTTTCCCTAATTGTTTATGTAATGATAAGTACTATGCATCAAGCAGATGGGAGAACTGCAATGGAGGTGACATTCGACACATATGTTGCCTTTCCTCATTTTCTTGTACAAAGTTCTCTGCGAGGTGGGAAGAGAATGAGTTCTCCTTTTCTGTAAATGTACTTTCTATGTGAGAAATCACCTTTCATACAAGTACTGTAAATGAACAGCTTATTTGTTGGGGAAGAACACGATGGTTAGGATGATACAGCTCACAGACACTTTTTCTAGCTTCCTTTTGGCAAATAATTTGGATGTTTGGTCCTAAACTCAAGACCTTTTCATAGGTATGGCCCAAGGCCTTAGGGATGCATAACACATAACTGACGCAAAACCTTTGGTAGTCTTGCTGCTGTTGTCTCCCACAATCAGTATAACAACACTGTCTTACTGCATTGAAAATTACAGAGTATAGACATGTGACTTGTATGTGTTTATAAATACCCTGGCTCCTAGTTTTGCTGTTAACAACTGTGACAAGGAAGAAAATTGAGTATATGCACTCATAATTTTCTCCTTAGTCTGTACAAAAATTAGAATAACTAGTGCAGATGGGTCTCTAGAATAATAAAAGGGATGCGCTCTTTTATATTGCTCTCTTTTGCACAGATTAGGAGACCTCACCAGCTATGCTGTTTATCAATTACAATTTCAGTTGGCTACCACTTAATTGCTTATTTCTCTGAGGCAATGAGAAAGCAACTTTACACACATACTTTCTACATCAGGTGCTCTCTCAGACAGAGCCCTGTGCTCATTCAATGTACTTATCAAACAATATAGATATATTTCCCTGTGGAAGGTGAGTGAGAACAGAGGGCAGTGGCATTTTACATGCACAGCATTCAGTAAATCCTTAATATCTCACTTAGTTTAATGGCTTTGTAAAGTGCCTTAACTGAAATAGGACCTTAATGTACAGCTCCTGTCTTTGGAACTCCATGCAGACAGAATTGAGGTAACTGCTGTACACTTAAAGGAGCATCCAGTTAATATCACATAGACTGCACCTGCTCTTTGAATGAAGGGACTAGCAGCTTTTTTTTTCTGGAAGACAGCAGTCAAAGAGATCGTGGAGTAATATTGTAAAGGTGTGCTTTTTACTTATTCTTCTGCAGCACAAAGTTTGTCAAATTTTCTAACTGATACAAGGTAGTCTAAAATTATGCTTAAAAACTTGAGTCATAAATATTAAAAGGAGTTTAAAGAGGCAGCAGTATCATGCTAATTTAGAATAAATTTGCAGTTGGTTCACTTGAAAAATCCTAATTCAGATTACTACAACACATACTATACTAATGGACTTTTCAGCCACACAGATATAAATTGCCTGGGATGCAGACAGCTGATACGGTGTATCTTTCCACATAAGGTTGGGATAAGCAGAAATGCTTGAGCTAGAAACTGCTTGGTGCAGAACAGACAAAAATGAAGGGAGAATGCTTTCCTTGCCTGGCTTTTAATTCTGCAGCTGTCTTTGCCTTTGACCAAAAGTGCCAATTCTCTGTACATGCTGCAAAAGCCCCTGTTTGCATAGGACATGGTGCCACATCATCTGGTGTCTTCACTTCAGAAATGCTCATTTACTTGTTTTCACTCTCCAGTGTTTCAGGGACTTTAAAAAGCAGAGAAAAGGGTTATCATACTTGAAGAGCTATCTTTGAAAAGGAGAAGTGGAACTGTTTTTTTCATTTGAAATCAATACTAGACTGATTTAGAATTTATTAAGAAGGTAGAAAACCTTTTAAGTCCAGTACAACTGGAATTATTTTCTGTAAAACTGTAACTGTATCTAAGTTTTGGATACCCAGATGACAGAAGCACAGTTAAAATCTGTACTAAGAGCAATTTATGATACAGAACACAAAAATAAGAGGAGGGAAAAATACAAAATATTCCTACTTTATCCATATTTAGAAGTAAAACCTTCCACTAATACAATAGCTGCTACTTTTTAAAGCCATAATGAGTTGTGCAGATTTTATTGATGCATAACATAAAACTTTACAAAGTCATTATAAAAATTAAAACTCATTGTTCCCAAGTGCTTCAGGGGACAGTATTTTCAACTGAGATACATTAGTGGCATTCCTACAATGAAATGAGTGAAGCTTTAAAAAAGCCAATGGAATAGCCTTTTTAATCTCAGTCATCTGAGAAGCAGATATTTTGACAGCTACTTAATGGCAGAGAATAAGGCCCATGCCAACTGTGTCAGTCTTTCTAGGTACGTCACACAAACATTTACTTACACAGATGATACCTTGTTATCACTGCAAGAACATGAAAATGGGCATATAAACTTGAAATATTAAAGTTCTAGGAAAAAAAACAACACAAACTACCCACAGATGATAACAAAATCCATCATAACCCCAGGGCAACAGTTTTATGCCACTGTAGCATAGATTTTCCTACATTTAGTGCATATTAATCTTGAAAGTGGCAACAGTCACCACTTATATGACAAAATAACTTAGTAAAAGTGGAACAAACTATAAACAACATTCAGTAAAGCTAAGCAATATTATAACAACAAATTCAAATTTAAGTAGTAAAGTTCTCAAATATTATTTGTGAGTTATATTTCTTCCTTGTACCTAATTTAGTAAGCTTTACTGCAAATCTTAAGGCAATGCATATAATAAAAGAAAATGGTCCCTTTAACTATGAAGCTTCTATTCACTTAAAATATTAATGAATGTAAAAATATTATTCTGTTTATGTGACTTTTTGGAAAACTACAACAGTGACTCATTCAATAGACACTAAAAGATTTATTATCTCTAAACCGTTAGTACAAAATGTGAAGGAGTGTTCTGTAAGGGGAAACAAGAAAAGATGAAGTTTCTTTTGATTCTTTTTCTGAAAAAAAAAAGTTCAGAGTGAAAAGAGCATAAACATCAGTATAGACTATCCTTATTTGAGCTAAAAATAGAAAGAAATTAAAATTTCAAGAACTGTAATTGAACATGGGACTGGATTTTATAAGCCAAGTTCTCAGGACTAGGGTATAAACACGTAATTCTATTGAGTTTGGTGGATACAGCTTCCTTTGCAACTACCTCATCATGGTTTAGCCCTGACCTGGCTAATTTCAGCAGCTAAAATGGTGCAGTTGGACTCTCAATTCCCTTTCCCTCACCCCCCAGGGAAAGGAAAATGAGAGGAGAAAGACTTCCAGGTTGGAAACTAAACCTACAACTTTAATGAAATAATAATAGTAATAATAATAATAACAACAATATAACAAAATATATACATACATGCATATATATGAGATCACATCCTCACCCCACCCCTCCATGACTATACATCACCAAAAAGAGTGTAGAGCAGGCATGAGGGAATGAGTCCATGGCTAGGAGGGAGCTGGACTCAGGAATGGGATTTAGCAATACACAGATTGGGGATCAGGAGCAAACAGATGAGATACTGGATGCTGGCCATCATAGATGATTACGAGACCTCCTACGAGGTCTCTCAGTTTTATGCTGAGTATAATGTATGTCAGATGGACTATATCAGACTCGGTGGGTCAGTTTAGGGACACCTCTCCTGTCCATTCCTCCTTACAGGTGCAGGCTTTTTATTGCCAGCTTGAGGATGGCCTGAGTTACTATGGGAATATGTATCAGCACTGGCCTTTTTGCATACCAATGCCCTGTGTTATCACTTCTAGAGAGAAACTGTCTGGAAAACATGCAGTTTGCTATTAGAAAATGAAGTTACTTAGTCAAGACTGAGTTAGAGTCACAAAACTGACTCTAATTTAGCTCAAACTAGAGCATACCTTATGAGCCTGCCTAAAGAATTATTTTAAAATAGAATTTATCCACAAATATTTGAAGTACTGGCAGTGTCACTTGGGACTCTTCCTTTTCTATAAACATAACTCCTGATTGTGTAAAATGCACTAAAAATATTGAATGATTTATAGATAATATCTAATATAACCCATATGTTCCACTAATAACTGGTGTTATTAGTCACAAGAATTTTAAAATAGCAATGAAACTTCAGGCAATGATGGGGTTTTTTGCATCCAGATGACTCTTTTCCATGGCAGAAGAAAAAAGATTGTGATGAAATAGTTTATGATCTCAGAAGAAGATTGGAACCGAGTCCTGCAGCATGCCATAAAACTTAAGCAAAACTCTGAGTTTTCAATTGCAATCAGCTTCCAGACTTCAGACAGTTCACCATCTACCAGTCTTGGATGGATGAAACAAAAAACTGCTGTGTGATATCTCTTCATTTTTATGAAGGGTAGATAGAAGGAAAAATGGCAACAAGAATATCAGTAAACAGATTCTGAACACTACTACTGTGCATCAGAGTAGACTGCAAATATGGCAGTAATCTGGATATTTAAAATGTAGCCCAAGGCATAAACCTACATGAAGTTTTCATTATCACATATTTAAAAGTAATCGAGTGTTACTGTCAATCAGTTTAAGAATACTGTAAAGCTGAGTTAAAAAGACAAGTAAGCCTCTCTAAACTACTTAGGAGAGAAACCCTTCCCATGATTAACACTTCTAGGAACCGAAACCCTTGTTACTTGCAGCTTTTACTTGTAGATTTTAACAAGGTCACAATCTACTTATAGTAGCAGCTGGTAGGAGACTTCTCCTTTTAACAGTTTCTGTTTTAATTATCACTGTTATTAGAAAAGGTACTTTTCATTGTGGCAGCAGGTATCACAGAATAAAAAAAAAAAGAAAAAGAAATACTGAAAGAATGAAGTGAGTGGGTTTCTGAAAGTTTAATAAGCTTTTTTATTTTGTAGTAGAAAATGTTGGGGATTATTTTATGCATACTACATCCTAGAACCTCCAATCAACCAGTATTACTGTTCAAAGCAGACTTTAAAGACATGATTCTTCTCAAATAACAGTTGTAGAAGTAATTCCTCTATGTTCTGCTTACACTTAGATGACCAAATATTGAAAATGTAGAAGAAGAGAACTCTTTTTTAAAAGCCTGCTCTAATTCATAACTTCTGAAATGAGAATTGTCACGCTTTTGAAAAACAGACATTTCTGTTGTCACCCATGCTGATGCAGTAAACTTGACTAAGCAGGAATGCTGCCTCTTCCTCCTTTTGGCTGCCCTGTGTATCCAAATCTTCTTGTTTCCTTTATCTTATCCAAAGCTCTCTTAAATTTAAAATCTGCAAACTTTTAGAACAGGTGAAAAAGGGAATTTGCCAATATAAGAAAGAAACACACAACACATGTTTGAGTTTACTGAACTGTTATCTCCTATGGACTAACTTTGCAGAGATCACATCAATTAATGCCATAAACAACAGTTCAAAATATCAAGTGTTTGTGTTGGCACAGAAGCCTGACATCTTGGAAGTCCCTGAAGTTTAGTCAGCTCCTGATCATGAACGCAGCTAAATTATACCATATCAAACTCATCCATGAAACATCATGAGCCCTGAGCACATAGTTAAAAGCTAACATGTAGTGGTTTAAAGGAAGGTTACCATCAAAGCATTTTTAATTTTTTTTTCCCTTTGAAAAAGGATCAGCACTGCAGCAGCAATATTTGGCCAAAGTTTAAGAACTAAAAGCAATCACAGTTTGCAGCCTTGAAATTCTAAGTGCAAGAACTGGCCTGAGGTGGGCAATTGTTGTTACCACAGTTCTGACTGAATGAGTTATCATTTGACCCTAAAGCACCTGTCCAGCCAAAACATATCAAAGAACAGATGACAACAGCTATTTCAGCAATATTTGCAGAGACAAGAACATATCAAGAGTCAATAGTGAAAGTAATAAAAAAGGCTAAACTTTCCATTACAAATAAAAACCAAGAAAACCTTTCTGATCCTGTTTGTACAAGAAATATGTGTAATGTCGGGGCTTAGAAGTCGAGGTGGAAAAATTGGCACCATGCATTATGAGTCATCAAAGTAAAAAAGTATGACCCTATAACACCCAGAAACAGCCTTCAGGACAGTCAGAATATCTTAATTTTTGTAAATAGTTTTACCACTGTATCCACAGTTTATTTGAGTATTTATTATCTCAAGTTATTAACCATCTTAAAAACATGTTGGGAAAAAACAGGAAAGCTAACTATTACAGAGCTCTTTCAAAAGCACATTTGAAATTGTATAATAAACATTACAAAGTCTCCTCCTGTTGTTCATTGTTAGCCAATGATGAGTTGTTGGAATTGAGTGTTCTGTGCAAAGTTTCATATTAAAACCTTTAAACTTATTGTTGACCAGACAATATGAAAATTTTAGAATTAAAAGTACCATAAGGCTTTGTTTTTAAGTTATAGTTTTGTTTTTCAGGGATCATAACTTGAAGTCTTTGTTAAGAATGTTATTTAGTTTTACCTGAGAGTTATAATTGTCCTGAATACTGAGGGAACAAAAACATGTGTTCGCACTATATTTTAAAGTAACATTTAGATAACTATTTATTTTAGTGTGTCACTCATTATAGCCCTATATTACTTCTTAGATAAGGTAGCAGTCTGATTCTTTCTAGATCTAGATGTTGCCAGATTCTACAACTTTCATCAATTAACAAGAGTGAGTTGAAAGTCATGCCAAATTGGGCTAACTATGTCCAAGCTAATCTACCTACTGCTGTTGCCACTGGAAAAGGAACCAGAACCACATTGGCAAAGATGCTGCAGGGAATGGTCCTCTGAAATCGATTGTGATGCCATGATTCAGTTGCTACCTACCTTCTTTTTTTATATTTGTACTCAGTACAACCATTAATGACTATGACATGTATCTGTAGCACAATTTGAAGGCAGGACTGAGTTGCACTGCAATTCAGATTTACCTAACCTTCAACATAACCAACCCTAGGCAAAAACTTTGAGTGAATCTGAGAGATGGAAGGAAGCAGCAACTTGCTCTCACTCTGTCCATTAGCACAGGGACTACTTGTCCCTGCAGGCATATGGCGGTAGAAGGGTAGGCAGGCAGGCTTGCTTTAGATTTTAGGGACACTCTCACATGTTAACTACTGGGGGACACTAATGCAGACACTGAGGGCTGGGTGGGTGCACCACAATCTAGACATACCCTAGTGCTTCCTAACAAACATGTGGACCACGCTAGATTTAATTTGCCATCTTGTCTATATTGCACCAAGCTACCTTCACATAAGTTGAAGGTGAAGATAATTACTTGTAACCAGCTATTCCCAATACTCTAAATTTATTTGCCCAAAGCAGAACACTAGATCAAAAAAAATAGTAACTGCCTATACGATCTTAAGTAATACAAACAAGAAAATTCCCTAGTCTTTTCATTTGTTATCCTGTTTGTTGTTTGGTTTTTATTTGTTTGTTTGGGGTGTTTTTTGTGAGGGAGGGAAACACCACAAATAATAGCATCCAGTTATAAAGTATATATATACACCTTGAGTATTCAATTACAGCCTGATTTGTTTCCATGAAACAGCAGTTTATCCCATAAACCAGTTCCCTTGCATGTGACACATGGTGTGAAAGTTGAGGTTGTCCTGTGCAGGGACAGGTGTCCGGCTTGATGATCCTTATGGGTCCCTTCCAACTCAGGACATTCTGTGATTCTGTGTGATTCTGTGACATGCAAATTTCTTCTTGTCTTGGGAAAATATTTTCTTATGGTCAAATTTAAAGTGCCCTTGGAAAAGGGAACACCAGTATTGTAGTTTAGTCCCTAGTCAGCAGCTAAACAAGTATGCAGCTGTTCTCATCCCCATCCCCACCTGGTGAGATGGGGAGAAGAATTGGAAAATAAAAGGAAAACTCACAGGTTGAGATAAAGACAGTTTTAATAGAATCATTAATAACAGAAGTAATAATAACAATAATGATAGTAATAGTAAATGTATAAAAACATATCAAAATAGAATTGCTTACAGTCTGATTATTAGCCTGTCCTGAGCAGTGACTTAAGCAAACAAAGGGTTACCAGTGAGTGCAGAGATTATAGTAAGTGCAAAGATCCAGCAAATGCAGTGATAACAGAACATGGAACACTAAACGATGAGCCCAGACCACTTCCCCACCCCCTGGCCAAATTTTTACACTGAGCATGGTGTTCTGTTAGGGTATGGAAAATTCCATTGGACAGTTTGGGTTAGCTATCCTGGCTCGTCACCTATAGATTAGCAAAACATGGGAAAGCAAAAGCCTCATGATTTTTTTGTCAACAGCTAAAAACATCAGTGCATTATCAACATTCTTCTCAGACTAAATCTAAAACACAGCAGTTACTGGAAGGAAAATTAACTCTACCCAATCCTGGTTTTCCAAAACTAGGAAAATTGGTCCGATATGGATATAAAGAAGAAAAATCTCTGTTATGCAGGTAACTGTGTCCTTCACATACATTGCAAACTCACAGAAAATATGCCAATTTATAACTTTACCAAATTGCTGCTATAATATTTACTCAACTTCTTTAACAAAAGAGAATTTGTGCCACACAGTCAAAATACCCTCTATGAAAAAAACAGCCTGCTGCGTCTGGTCATGAGGCCAATGAGCCCATTTAACAAGGAAGGGAAAAAAAGTAGAACATAAGAGAAAAGTGCTGTGATTGAGCAACTGATGGAAAATGACCATGTTTCAAGAAGGCTGTAATACAGAAATTATCACTAAGCAACGCCTGTGTGGCATCAGGACACATTACAGGCTAGCAACCTGGAATTAGAATTCTGAGAAGGAATTTTAAACACAGAGTGCATCATGGTCTCTTTATGGGTTTTTTGTTTGTTTGTTTGTTTGTTTTTACTCTGATATTTATAGATTTATTATCGGGTTTTTTTCCCCCCACAGCTATTTGTCAGCTAACTTTGGAAGAACCTACATTGCTATCAAGTACCATGGAGGTCACTTCCACACATCTGATTTCCTCCTCATTTGATGTATAGGAGTGTTTCCAGACATATACTGAAAGCAACTGTGAATAATCAATATATTTCTAAGACGATTACTTACAAAATGCTATTGGACGCTGGAAGCTACAAGTAGCTAACCTCCAGAACAGTGGTTTTACAGTTTACATACAAGGTTTTAAGAAATGTTAGGTATTGTTTTGAATAAGTCAGCAGCCTCCTGCTGTGGTCATGATTTTGTACATGGTGTTTCTAATGGAAAGACTATGATGGAAACTCATAAATTCAGAAGAAAAAAAGTTTTCATGGAAAGTCTCATGTACGGCATAAAGAATTCACCTTTACTGACTTTATCTACAGAAACACTGAAAGAACCTTGATAGGGAAGCAAACCAATATGATTAAATTTCCTACAGGTTATTGGATATTCTACAATTTTTTCACTTGAATAAAGCAAATCAGCCTTAAAGCCCACTGCTATGAAAATATCAATTAGTACTTGCTCTGGTTGTTTTACGAATACCTAAACCAACATCTTTAATTTAAGGTCACCATGTACTAACAAAGAGGAAAAGATCCTACCCTCAAAGGTGTAATAAGTGTATGAATGTCACAGCTGAGCCCTGGCTTGTTTGGTTTTGGCAGCTAAAACCAAGTAGTTGGGCTCCCTATTCCTTTCCTCCCCACCCTTCTAGGGACAGGTGAAAGGAAAATGAGAGGGGAAAAAACCCACCTTGCAGGTTGGAAACTAAAACAGTACCTTTGATGAAATAATAGTAATAATAATAACAATAACAATAACACAAATAGCTCTAATACTAATAGCAATAATAATGACAAATATAAGAAAGTAATAAAATTATACAATATATGAAATTGCACCCCCACTCCAATCCTCAATGACTGCATGTCACCACAAACATCGTAAAACAGAGATGAGGGAATTGGTCCATAGCTATGAGGGAGCTGAGCTCAAACAGACAAGATCTTCACCCTTGTGGTCTCTCAGTTTTATATCAAGTATGACTTATATGGGGTAGAGTACTCTGTGGGTCAGTTTGGGATCACCTGTCCACCCCTCCCTGCAGGAGCAGCCTATTTTTTGCAAGACTAGGAATGGCCCTGTTTAAGTATAAGCATTGGCCATTTCATGCTAATGCCTGTGTTATCACTTCTAGAAAGAAACTGTCTGGAAAATATGCAGTTTGCTTTCAGAAAATGAAATTACTTAGTTAAGACTGACTTAGAGTCACAAAACAGACTCTAATTTAGCTCAAACCACACCAAAACAGAAAACAGATAGGACAAGGGAAAACTTAGAACCTCCAAGCCAAAGTCAGCATTCAGAAGCTGAGAAAGACTGATGGTCAAATTTCCAAAACTGCTTTTTTTACCAAAACAGAAACCTGAAGACTGTCTTCCTAGACATCCAGAGAGGTAAATACTCCTAAACAGCTACCTAATCCCCACTCATGTTTATATTGAAAAACACTGAACATTCATTCTCCCTAATCACAATTTTATGAGGAACAGATACAAAACACTTATTGCAAATGGGCAATGTACATTGTCTTAAAGAAGTTATCAAAGCTCTCACAAGCTTTTACTCTTTTTAATGCTCGTTTTGTGTTTGAATACGGGAAACATTACAAAAATATGGCTAAGCTCTACCATTGCCTCCATGAAATCAAAAGAACGTGTAAGACATGAATACCTGTCGCATGGATATTGCTCATTTATAAGAGAGGTGTTGGTTACTCAGTATACTGAAACCTGGCTTTGAATACTGGCATGGCTCTAGCTGAGGTACATCAGAATATGAATAGAACTAGAAATCTACCCATCTTGGGAGAATTCCAGCACAAACAGTGTGCTCCTCTCCAATTCTAGACATCTAAAATTCACTAAATGCTATTTTATGCCCTTGCTTAACATTTTCTTAAATATTTAACCTGCTTAGGTGTCTTTCCTCTCTCAATATCTGTGGATTTTTGAAAATACTTCATTTTATTTACCAAAGGTTACATAAGAAGCCTTTGACTGAAAGAGAAAATAAAACCATATTTCACGAATCCTAACCCAGAGCAGTAAGCATAAAATTACTTTTCTGTAATTACCAGTTTTCCCCAAACCATTTTCTATCCCCATGGTATCTTACTGAGAAGTCATTACACTACTGAAACCTAAAGTATCTGAAAGTGAATTAAGGCAATCTCTTCTCCTGTCCTGCAGTGCTCTTTTAATTGTTCTTCTGAGCTCCTCTAAAGCCATACATGTTCCTTCTTCATTCCTCAGTTCTTTTTCCAGATATGGCTTCTGTTTCCTTTGTCTCTCTGAAATCCTTAGCTGCTTCTACAGAGAGAAGCATCATACTGAAATCTCATTATGTTATTCAAGGACTTTTCTAACACACATTACTCAAAATCTTGAGTCTTACACAAAAGTAAAGAGAGAAACAAGGCATATAGAGACTTCCAGAAGATGCCAGAACTGAGATTAAAATATCTTTCCACCATACAATGTGTTAAATAGAGATAAAAAAATGCACTGTAAATAACATCATTGTGCAAAGCCCATAGGTGACTTATCATGTGCTACATTCACTAGTGTACCCAAGTGAGACAGGAGCACTCTCACAGTTTTGGAGAGAGACAGGTTCAATGATCAAAGGTTCTGTAATCTCCTTTAATCAACATCTGTATTGGTGACTGAGAAGTATGTTCAGAGGAAGAAGCTGTGGGGGAGTTCCTTTAAAAAGAGCAAGCAAAATAGAGTAAGCAAAGTACAAAACTAATTAAACTTAATGCAACAAAAAACTAAAGCATTTTTATGCAATTTATTAAGGAGAAAAAGCTGTGAAATTAACAGCAATCAAAAACTAATTAAAGTTGATGCAATAGGAGCAGCCAAAGAATGCTGATAACATTTATTGAACCAAAGAAACATGGCTGTCAAGTTAAAAGAAATCAACCAAACTCTGTTTTTGAATAGTAACGCAAAGATAATTATTCTCTGGGTGACACTTACAGAATAAGATTCAAGTCATTACCTCAAAAGACAAAAGGATTGACATGCTGTGTTTAACAGCCTGTGAAAAAAAGGTTCTTAGTACAGAAACTTTATAAGTAATTCCTAGGTCTTGTATAAACAAATATGAGTCATCAATCAAAAACAATGCACTTTTATTGCTATATCAGTTACTTCTATAAACTAATATTTGACATGTAGGAAAATACCTTGTCTAGCAGGGTACCTACAAAACAAAGACTCCTGCTGTTTTCATCCTAGCTTTGAAAGGCATTGCCTTAGAGCCTTGGACAAGTAATTAGCATCTAAAAGTTTGTTTGCTTTAGGATTAGGATGCAAAACTCAATTCCTAATGTCAAGCATCACTTAAAGTATGGAAAACTACCAGAAATTCTTTTCTCATAGAAAGTCTTGGTGGTAAATAGTGAAGTGGTTCTGTCTGCAGTGAGTACAGGGCGCTTGTTATTTCCCCTGTGTAGTTGGACAACATATACATCATGGTCTTAGCTTTACAAAAAGAATTCAGGCAACAGCTTACTGTTTAACTAAAAAAACCTCTTTTAAATCCTGTAGGAAAGGTCACAGTCAGGGTCCCAGTAAGGTAAATCTCATCCAAAATATTCAACTTCCAGCACCCTTATTCTGGAACCACGGTTTAAAACCAATCCAGGGAATTCTTCCCAGTCAATGGCCAGCATTATCATCCACCTACTAAATCACCATCACAAGGCTTCCTCATCACTGAACAATTTAAAGCCTATCTTATAAAACATAACATAGCCAAACATAGCACAGATTTCAAGCAATCAATCAGATTTATTTTGTTATTTTAATTTCACAAAGTCAATTTCCTCAGTTGTGAAATAAAGTTTTCAGTGACTCATTCTAATGCTTTTACGATCTACTTCCTGGTCTAATAAAAAAAAAAAACTCCAAACAAATACCTGTCTCTGGTGTGCAGTTTGTCAAAAAATGGCTGCTAAAGCCCATAATTCAATTCCATGGAACTGCAGTCTGGTATTACTGACATGCCTAAGGAAGATCTCCATGTCACATTACTCCTTCATAAACCTGGCATTCTTTTTAAGCATGGAAGAGTAAGTTAGTCTGCTTAATAGTGTTGATTTTTCTTCTCTACTGCATTTTCACCCCTAAGGAATTTTTAGCAGTGGGAGAGATTCTCATTACTCTCACAATCTTTCAGGTCTTTTTTTTTTTAAAAAAAAAATGCTCACACTTACATGCTCAAAATGCCTAGCTTACTTGCAAAGACAGTTTACATAACTAGCATATATTTAAGAGATCGTTATTTCCCAGTCTTTTCAGAAATTGTTTAAGACTTCTCAACAAAAGTTTTCTTCAACTTCATTTTATCTTACAGTGACTCAAGATTTTGAACTCCTTTTTACCTTAGGAATAAACTCTGGCTTGCAGTGAGCACTTTCTTGTCTTCACTTCAAACACAGATGAATGAAGTGGAAACTAAGCTCCGGTAAAGAGAGCATTTTCATGTTGCCATATTATAGACTTCTGCAGCCTGGTGCAGAACTTCAATGCAGCTAGAATCATGGGGCTAAATTAACTACTAAAGTAACCAAGTTAATGTTACTTGAGTGTACAGAGTTGCATGCAATGCTAGGTCATAATTTGGCCTGTCATGACAAAACTGGTCTGTTAGGCCACTATTGGTGTGTATCAATCCATATGACTGAGCCTGGAGTTCAACCTGTTACATTTTTATTACCTGAAGGCAGAAAAGTTTTAGAGTGCTAGCTATTCGTAACTTTTAGTTAGTTGTTCAGCAAAGAGCTACAGAAATCTGGAAATTATACTCATCTTTTCTTACACCACAGCAATTATTTTGTCCCTTTTACAAAAATTCTCAGCTTCTTTCTCCATTCTGGCCTGTTGGATAAGAAACAGATGGGACCTACCCTCCCAGTCTGCAGCTTTGCATGAGTTGACAAGCTGCCTCACTCTCCTATCTCAGCTGCCTGGTCAGTGTCTGCCTTTTTGAGTACAGAAGAACAAAATTCTACCTGCCTTTCTCGCAGTAGTAGAATACATTTAGAGCACCTTTTTCTACCCCTAATAACTAAGAATTTATATGTATTTGATAGTAAGACATTCTTTCAAATAGGTTGGAACTCGACAGCAGATTCAAATACTAATGACAGAACATTTCGAAAAGAAGAAAATGAGTTAACTGATAGTGCAATCATAATTTCCTAGGAATACTGTCTAAAAATGCTTTTTTTTCCCAGCACTTCAGATTAAATACACATACACTCAAAAAATTCCAAAACAAGTCTGGAAAAATCACACTGAAAGTACCCAGATTTGAAGGAACATGACTTGAAAACACCTGTTCATTTCAAACCACTGCATAAGGGAAAACTTTTGAAGATTCTCCGGTCATATTTTTGCCAGTACCATATAAATTACATCAATTCATTTTCTATTACCCTCTATTCCAGGTCTATTAAATCTTTACTAATAGGTCTCCTTCATGTCATGCCAGTAGAGTGAGATGCAAGGCCCTTTTTATCATAAGTTAAATAGTGGTAATGGGAGGATGGTTAGGTGACATACTGCTTTCAGACAAGAATAGTAATTTCCACATTTTAAAATAAGAAATTAATCCTTATCACCTCTATTATATCTTGAAGGACGATTCTGATCTACTGTGCCTTGATTAGTTTGACATTAAAAAAAATCTGTTTATTGTTGGTAGTTAAAACATAGAAGAAGGAATAGGAGCTCACTAGAAAATATGACTGCATTAATATCTTTCTTCAGAATTTTTACAAAGCACATAAAGCAAACAAGGACATTTTTATATCACCACCATTTGCCCTTTTCCCTTGCTACTCTCTCCTGTGTTTGAAAACATGAACATAGATGTAACCTATTTGACTATCGTAGGAGAAAGGGAAAGATTCTGATGCAATCTGAAAGAAATAGTCTATACCAGTAAAGGTGTAAGCTTTTTCATCAAAATGGGTTTATTACTGACCAGTGTGAAAACTATCCTCTCAGGAAGCTGCAATAGACTGATAGATTTTATACAGACCCCTTAACCTACTTCATTATAACTGACAACATCATTGCCAGCACATTTTGTTAAACACAGATGAACTGCAACTCTTAAATTCTTCAGCAGCAATGCTGACATTTTTTGAAAGTAAATCCTCTCATTTTTGAAAAAGAAATGATATATACTTCAGGACACATTGATCTACAGGATGAGTCCAAGCTCATCCAAGCTTAAAAAGTCTGGCAAATAGCACAAGCTGACCTGAGCTGCATTAACTTTTCTGAATTCATCTATAGGCTCTCAAAAGAAGTGTTTCAAATATAACATGATAGGAAAGTGTTTATGACTGTCATTGGGAGCCTCAGTATCGTGTGTGGATGTGGCACTCTATCATCTTGTGGTGATGAACTCTGGCTTGAGTACCAGAGACAGAAGAGAAAAAAAAATGTATCTTGAATAAGCTCTTCTTACATCATCTTAACTGGAACACATTCAGATGGAGTAATGAGTAATGAAGCAGGGTTGTAGTTTGAAAGACTGGGTAAAGTATGTTTTTCTGTTTAGCACACTCTCATCTATAAAGGGGTGTAAAAAGCCAGAACACATTTAATATCATAGTTTTAATTTCCTCAGAGGTCAGGAGTAGGAAAGTTCAGCAAAAGAGCAGGGCACCAAAACAAAGAAACATCTTGTTTTCTTTCCCTTCTATTTTAGAGCACAGATGTTACCAAAGTCTCTACTTTAAATGAGTAAGGAAAAAAATCATTAAAGGATTTTTATCTGTACCTTTCTTCGTCCCTGTTGATGCTGCTTTCTTTCTGAAAATAAGCAGAAAAAACTTAAGATGCTCTAGTGAAGAAGCAGCAGCCATCATTTCTGTTTCTACTAGGAATAAATCCTACCAGAAACTCACACAAAAGGTATCTGAAATGATCTGGCTACACCACTGCCAGACCTTCTCACAACAGAAAGTAGTACTATTGAGCAACACACTAGCTTTTAATGCTGTCCCTTCACTATTTACATACAGGCATCCACAGGTGTGCCCTAACCCTCAACAGATTTGTGATGGAGCAGTAAAATGAGCTCACAGCTCTCAAACACAGGGGCTTGGTCTCCCCTCTGCGAGAACTCAATGTTGCTTCATAGTAAGGTAATGCTTGCAAGGAAGAGCCATTCTAGGAAATGGACTGGGCTGTTCTGGCGGCATTTTGCTCTGTGGTGCCATGGTTCACGCTCCAGTCCTATTTCCTTGCAGAAAGAAATTCAGAGTTTCATGTCAACTCTTACCCATATGAATCTGATTCTTCAAGTGGACCTTTCCACTGCTCCAACACAGCACACCTGTCTCGAGTGTGTGAATCAAGGGGATAAAATCAAACTATTAATTATTTTTTTACTTCAAAACCAGTGAATAGAGCTGAAAAAATGAAAGATCAGTAATCTGCGCAGATTGACTGTTCTTGTCCTAAATAAAACTTTTCAAAAAACATGTTGACAAAAGTTTACTATTCACTGAAAAATAAACTAATTAATTGACATAGTAATGCCTGCATTTCCACTTTCCATTCCAAAAAAAACCTAATTGTAGTGATAGGATGGAAATTGAGTGTTTTCATTTTAAAATATTTCAATTTCATATACAAAAAAGCTGAACTGAAATAAATATTTCATTTAAAAGGAAAAAAAAAGGTTTTTCTTTATGTCAGACAATTGATACTTATTAAAATGGTGATATTTCCTTCAAAATAGCAAGCCCAGATCTCACACCAGTTAAGTTCTGAAGTGGGACAGCTAAAGCAATTAAGATTTCCTTATGAATGTTCAACAGCTTCAGTAAAGAAGCTTGTAGATCATCAATACACAGCTATGTTTGAAAAACAAACAAAAGGCAAGACATTTGATGACTAAGGATGCCTGTTAGAGAAGGTGAGGGTACAGAAGTCCACTACTTTTTTCATCACTGTGAAATATGTTACCATTTCACAGCTTTTTACGGGTGCTAATTTAGATACTTTTCCTCCACTGGCTGAATAATAAGGTACCTGGTAGTCTGAGATTTTGTTTATAACGTAAGTTGTACTATGACTGGCAAAAGCCAAATTTACCTGCAAAATACAGGGAGGATCCTTGGCAGCTACAAAGAGCTGGAATATATGAAGTTTCTCAAATCCTTTAGTATTAAGGTTTAGTGAATGGAAGCTTACACAGATATTCTAAGGAGAACATCACAGATGGCATAAGGCCTCTTGTCTCAGAGGAACAGGCTCCTACTTGCCTTGGCTTTAAGGTGATCCTTCCAGTTGAATACAAGAATAATTTCAGTATGGACAAGGAGACTGGGGACGCACTCAGTAAGTTTGCAGATGAACATGTCACGCAGGAGTATTACAGAATCACAGAATAGGAAGGCTCTACAGAGGTGTCTGGGCAGGCTGAATCAAGGGACCAAGGCCAGTTGTATGAAGTTTAGCAAGGCCAAGTGCCAAGTCCCGTAGTCTGGCCACAACAATCCCAGGCAACGCTATAGACTTGGAGAAGAGTGGCTGCAAATTTGCCTGTCGGAAGACTACCTGGGGTGGGTGGTCAAATAGCTGGCTGAACATTAATTAGCAGCATGCCCAGGTGGCCAAGAAGTCCAGCAGCATCCTGGTTCGTATCAGAAATAATGTGTCCAGAAGGACTAGGAAGGACTAGACCATCCCCTGGTAGTCAGCAGTGGTTAGATCATGCTTCAAATACTTCAAATACTCTTCTTCCAAGTAATAACTGATAGGAAGAGATAAAATGGCCTCATATTGCACCAGGAGAAGTTTAGACTGAATATTAGGAAATATTACTTTGCCAAAAGGGTTGTCAAGCACTGGAACAGGCTGCCCAGGGAAGTGGTTGAGTCACCATGCCTGGTGGTATTTAAAAGGCAGGTAGACGTAGCACTTCGGAACATAATTTAGTGGTGAACTTAGCAGTGTTAGGTTTAAGGTTTTTACCTGATGATCTTAAAATTATTTTCCAATCTAAATGATTCTATATAACTGGATCCTGCAACAAACAAAGAACAAATAAGTCCTCCTTTCCATGAGTTTCCCTTATCCCTACTCTAATAGAAGGTCATCTGCAGGAAGACAGCCATATGGAATGCAAACAAATGACCAGGCAGCATCAAAGTACTGTGCATTCTGAGAAAGGAAATTATAAGCAACATTTTTATAAGCACAATGTTAATATGGGGAAACTGAAGCCTTCAACAGGTCTGGAAAAAAACCCAACAACATTCACAGCCCTGGCTTATCTGCACAGGGAGAAAATTCTGTATGAGTGAGTCAGCTGCTAAGAAAGCTCTGACTAATGCAGATACAAGTCAGACTTCTTAAGCTGACTTTTCAAGTTGACTTTTCTGCTTTTCCAGTAGATCAGAACTGTCAGGAGAGTTCCCCAGGCAGACTAGAGGATTGCAGAGGAGAGTTATGTAGTGGTCTAAGAATTGTGGCAAAAGTGCTTTGATGGAATTAGCAATGGTCGTTTAAGAAACAGCCTTGTATATTTTTTTTTCCCAGCACTAGCAATTACCACTTCCTCAAGAAGATCAGAACAAAGGAATAACATCAGAAGGAAACCAGCTGCAAATTTTCCGATACCGGCAAAGAGCAAATTCCCTTTTGTTGCTTCTTTCACAAGGCCTTTAACTAACATCTGGCAGTGGGGCAGGACAGACAACAGGAGACAGGAGCATTGAAAGTGTTGCTACTAGACTTGCCAAGAACTCAGCTGTCAGAGTCCTTACACCATCTTCATGCCTCTTCTGCTTTTGTCACAAAATGTTCCTTTAATAAATATTCATTCTTCAAAAATTAAAAACAATTTTAGAAGTCCTTTATCAAGTACATCAGCAGAACCTACTGTTCATCTGTAGAGTGCCAAAAGAAGGATTAAATAAAATGTTGCTAGGTAGTCGGAAAAAAAGTCTTTAAAGATACCGTTTTGCACAATTTAATCGCCTCTTTCATTAAAGAAAGGAAGACATACTGAGAACATCTTCCTGACATCTGATTAAGCAATGAGCCAATACAATTATAAATTGTCCAGAAATTCCCCATGGTTCAACTCAATAGAGGCAATTCTTTACTTCTCAGACCCTATCCTTCATTTTCAGATAATCGTTGCATTAATTGTGTACAAAAACTTTTATCATGCTGTTAAGAGAAATGGAATGTGACTGTTCTGTGATTCTTCTTAGCAACCTTTGACAATTAAGAGATTGAATTATTCATATATATTTTTAATATAATGTCAATTTTTAGGTTTATTCACCACTCAATTGCTCAAACACCAAGAAAAACCAGAACTGTTTGACTGTGGTACAAATATTGCAGCTGTTCATTTTCTTCTGTTTTAGTGGCTGATACAACAACTATTTGTAAGAGAGGTAAAAAGGATTTAAGGGTGCTGTTCTATTGCCACAATCACACACTATGAATTGACTTGCAAATAATTGCATCTTTTTTGTTACTTTGAATAAGGCACATTTTAAGTCTTGGCTACACTTATTTGTATTATTTACAAGTCGTATATGTACAAGTTATATGTAAAACCTGCCAAAACTACATATAGTTTTGTGTAAGTCCAATCAAGTTTAGCATTTTAATTCAATGTGATTCAATTCACACAGGTCTTTTTCTGTGTGTTAGTAAGCAGCACAACCATGGTATTAAAACACTAATTATGAGATTTGCACTAAGACATATGATAATTTCATGCAAGATGTGAAGAATACAGATGAAACCCACTTCATTTTCAGCCTGCAAATTTGACTAAAAAATACAAAGAAAGTCAAAAGGGAAAACGTGCCCTGTATGAAAGTAAAATAAATACATACGTCCTAAGATTGTACACTGTGGTGCACATTTCAGAAACTAAGCTTTTGTTCAGTGGTAGAAACTGAATCACCACCAGATAATCTGCATGAGAAGAAAGATCTAGTAAGATGGTATTATGGTCTTTGCTCTAAAAGTTATTTTAGATAATAAGAAGTTCTATTTAAGTTGGTTTTGATTCCATTTAACATACATTTGAGCTGTCAGTATAGCTGCATACTATTATTCTCCTAGGCAGCTACTGGATAATAAAGCTACATATAGAAAAAAATAAAAATAGTTTGTGACAGGTTACATTTAAAATGTTGGATCAAACTGATCAATGGGGCTTTTCTTGAAAAGCTAAGTTGAGGTTCAAGGAAGGAAAAGATAATGGTTGTCCCATGACTTTCTCCATATCTCACTGAACTGGAAAGTGTTTGGCATGCAGCCCCAGCTGCCACATACGAGAAAATGGGGTTTTTTGCTTCTCAGATTCCACCATGGAAATTCACATCTGTCTTTTTTCTTTCAAAAAATACTTCTGTTAGAGTCTATAAACTTAATGTGCATCTTGGTATTATTCTAAGTTTCAGAAGCTTTTTCTTCCCAGTCTTGTACTTAAATTATATTCTTTAAATAGCATTCTGAAAACTTATTAGTATTTGGCAGTTCATATATAGGTAAAAATAATTATCAGTCAGTTACCTTAGTCAGTTAGCTTTTATAGGCATCTTTTTTGAGGTTAGTTATTTTTAAGCATCTGTTAAAATGCCTTGAACTCTCTACCTGCTACTGCGTTGGTTGGGGTTTTTTTTTTCTTCTCCATTTACACAATTGCCTTTGGGTTTTGGTGTTTCCTCAGGCTTCTTTTACTCAGAGTACACATCTCTGAAAGTAATCTCATTCAGGTTGATTCAGTTCTCGTTTCTGTTCAATTTAAAGTTATTTTCTTCAGCTCACAGCAGAACATCAAACACTCTTCACTGAGTTATTGAGGATTTTCACCCCATATCAGCAGCTCATCAGCAATTACTTTTCTGCACACAGATCCTTAAAGATCCAGGACATGATGATTTGTTACAGTTTCTGTGCTGAAACAATCATGAAGGGAAGCTCTTTAAACAAGCTTCAACCAGAAAACTAGTGGAGAGATGAACACTTCTAATAATGGTAGATCCTTCACTTCTACATCAGAATCTGAAAATAGTAATGTTTTGGGGTCCAGGCACTCTGAAAGTGTACATTTACTGCATTTATTTAAATCTTTGGATATATTAAAATCCTCAGCTTGTCTGACCTTAGTACTGCAATTCCCCTAAAAACTAATCATCTAGCTTTTGGAATGGCTTCATAACGTCTTATGTTAGATCTGGTAAAATTTGTCTTTAATTTGTTTCCCACTGTCAATGGAAATTTAAATAAGGTATTCAACTTTTAGTGATACAGTGGGATTTATATAATAAGGTCTGACTGTAATATATGGGAAGTATTAACACTGTTAGATTTAGTATACATATTTTATAAATTTATTTTGGTAGTCACACTATACACATTTTTAATGATTTGTTTGGTTTGTTTTGTTATTTTTTTTAATACAAACAGCTCTTTATCCTAAACAAAATTAGGATTTTCCATTTAATTCTTTATGGTGTCAGTCAACATGGGCTTATTTTTTAGGATGACTTTTTAAAATAAAAATGGTATTCTGCTTTAATCTAGTCTTTAAACATTAAGGATCTCAGAATCACTGAATGGTCAGGGTTGGAAGGGACCTTTGGAGATCATCCAGTCCAACCCTGCTGCGAAAGCAGGTTCACCTAGAGCAGGTTGCACAGGTATGCAACCAGGAAGGTTTTGTATATCTCCAGAGAAGGAGACTCCACAACCTCTCCAGGCAGCCTGCTCCAGTGCTCTGTCACCCTCACAGTAAAGACGTTTTTCCTCATGTCCATGTGGAACTTCCTGCACTACAGGTAGTGCCTGTTCCTCTTGTCTTATTGCTCGGCACCATTAAAAAGAATTTGACCCTATCCTCCTGACACCCACCCTTTAGATATTTATAAACATTGATAATATCTCCTCTTAGTCTTCTCTTTGCCAGGCTAAACAAACCCAAGTCTCTCAGCCTTTCCTCATAAGATAGATGCTCCAATCCCCCAATCATCTTTGTGTCCCTCTGGACTCTCTCCATTAATTCCCTGTCTTTCTTGAGCTGGGAAGCTCAGGATTGAATACAATACTCCAGGTGGGGTCTCATTAGGACAGAGTAGAGTGGGATGTCCTGCTGGCCACACTTAATGCACCTCAGGATATCACTGCCCTTCTCAGCCATGAAGGCACATTGCTGTCTCATGGTTAACATCTACCAGGACTCCCAGGTCCCTTTCTGCAGATCTGCTTTTGAGCAGGTCGACACCTAACATGTACTTAGGGTTACAAAATTCCATCTTTTTACCATTAAGTCTTCCTGTGGCATACAGAGCAGCAGAAACTGATTCTTTAGTAGTATCTTCTCCATTCTTAAGTTAAAGAAAAGCAAAACCACACTACTAGTGAAAAAAAGACTCAAGCCACCTTCACCCTTGATAGGCATGAAAACAGAAGTGAAGGAAAGCATGCTACAGACACATTCACACTGTATGACAGTTAGCTCTAACTGAGAGAGAATTTATCTTCTATAGGCAGTGAACTCTTAAGCCCTACTAATACAACATGGTGAGGACTTGCCATCTTTGAGCACAGGTAACTTTGGGAATTATCTACCATATTTGACTGAACAATGTGAAAAAGCTTACACAAACTGGCATGTCTCCATCTTCTCAAAGATGTAATTTCAGAAGGAAGAGGGCTGAAATACACAGATACAACTATGTTATCAAATCAGCTTCTGAGCTAGGTTTGTAATCCAGTTTTCTCAGGTCTAGTTAATCCAGACTGGAAACTCTGTATCATGCTGATAGAAGAGGCTTTTCCTATTCCTCTACTATATTCCTCTATAGTAGTCACTGTCCTTCAGTCACATCCTTTGGAGTTGTTTTCTATCCACTTGGGTAATTCTCTAAAAATATGTTGTTGAATCATTCTTGAGACTACATTTCTTCTTGACCTGCTGTACTTGTATTCCTCCAGCATTTCTGAGTCATAATTAATTCTACTTTAACCCTTCTAAAATCAATTGGAATAGCAGTGACTGTATCACTGCTAGTCTACAGCTGTTGTGATTATACGTCCTTCAACTTCAGTTTCTGTTTCAACGTTAACTTTCAATTGAATACTTCCAGTGTCACTAACCAGCACATTGCAGAATCTTATATTTTAAATGTCTTAAGCTATGCTCATGTTTATAAGCCAGACTAAAAAGTTTTTTCTTTTCAGCTGACCTAATTTGCTTTGAGAAACATTGTGAAGTTGAACAGACCTGCCGGTAACATCCTAGTGAGCGAAAGCACAACCTCAGTTGTCTCTTCATTGCACTGCACTGTCCCATGAAAATACTGTCATGTTTTCAGGGATTTCTGGTATGTTCTTGTACATTTTGTCATCCAGATACAAAGTCATAACTGCATCTGTAGTTTGGATTTTTTTCTTATTTCTATATGCAATATATCACATCTTTCGGTCCTGGGAATATATGTATGCTCCATGATTGTCCTTCTTTCCATTTTAATTACAAATATTTTTATGCTTTTATCCTAAAGCATTGTATATTTCTTTATGATGTGATATGCCATTTCTAAAGATTTGCACTTAAACTTTTTCCACTGCTGTCATTTTCCTTTTAAAAGCTTAATTTTCACTAGCACTGCAAATATCAGCTACTCTTCACAAAATTAAGTTTTCTTGAATCTAACAACCACTTGTGTGACAGAATACTTCAGGTTCCAGCCCATACGATAATTCTCTTTTCCCTATGAATCTACTGAACTGAGTATATTTTGATATAGCGATCAGCTCTCTTGCCTGTCACCTAGTTTCTTCAAAAAGATAACCTTCTCTTTCCCAAAGGAAAACTGTTCACCATGTTCCTGATTAAAAACAAAATATCTTTTTCTGTCTGCCTTCACATTCCTCATGATGTACAATGTTGAACTCTACTGCTCCTGGATCTACCACCTATCATTGCACATGTATTCTCCCATTTGCCCTTCTGTGCAACTCAGATTGTTCCTTACTATAATTTGCTCTGAGATCTGTCTGAAAGATAACAATTAGTTCAAAATTTAATGTAATAAATCCATTTTCTTCTGAAATGTCAGCAAGTTTTTCTCATCCATGCAAACAACTAGTGCAGAGAGATCAGGTATAAAAATATACCTTTCTTTTTTGAACCTCGCTTCCATTCCCCTCTCCCCAAGACGTCTCATTCCTTAGAAGATTCTTTGCCATTTAAAAAAAAAAAAAAAACCAACAACGAAACAGCCACCATCCTGAGCAACATGAAATTTCAATACAAAGTGATCTTAGCAGTGTCATCACAACTACTTCATCATATTGCAATGTATCAACATTTAGCTTGAGTGCTGGCAAACTTGATTTCTGCACATACCCACACTTCAGAACAGTGTAATATAAACTCCTACACTTTCTAACCATTTCTACAATATGCTCATTTACTCCCTTAATACTGCTAAGAAATGAAAAAATAAATGCTGTAAGTGGGAGCAGTTCTACTAATTTATGAAATAATATTCTAATGCATTTTAATACATTTTTAAAATGTAATTTTCGTATTCATACAGACAATAACTGTCAAGATATTTTAACAGATTCCTGCTCTCTTTTATCACATTATCTTTTTCAAGATGCATGAACACAAGCATTCTGGCTTTCAAAAGTTGTGACCTGTTTTTGAAACCTTCGTTTTTAAGAATCAAGTGAGAACCTTCTTGATCTCAAAAGCTTTAAGATAAAGTCTAAATTTCCTCTGGGCACTAAGAAACTTCCATCCAAAATCATTTAAGCTCATTTCCTGTCCATGCCTCAGAGGTAAGGTGTATTGGGCTTGGCTGGGATGGAATGAATGTTCTTCATAGCAGCTTGTATAGTGCTGTATTCTGAATTTACGATCAAAACAGTGTTGATGATAACACACCAGTGCTTTGGTTATTGATGAACAGTCCTTGATGAGAGTCAGATAGACAGTTGTGTAGCGTAATAGTGAAATCACAGATCTGACCAACATTAAAAACACAAAAAATTACACTTAGCTACAGATCTTGGGAGAAACATTCTAATAGACCATCAGGGAGAGCTCCCCATGAAAACTAGATTTCTATCTTATCTTCTGCATTTTTTAGTTTACATGCTAGAAATCTTTCAAATGTTTTAAGGGATATACAAAAAAATAAAATAAAACCCTGTCCCTCTGTGCACGTTTTCCCAAAACTTTTCCATTTGTAAAGTCATACTTTAATATTTATCTCTATACTTTTCTTGCATTTTTCCCATTGCTTTTACATCATGACACAGGTTTACTACACGGTATTATCTCATTGAAAGGGTCTATTAAATTCTAAGTAACAGTGAACCTCTAATTTATATGTGTACTCCACAATGGAGTTAAGCTCTGTCATCATCTACTGTCTGATACCATCTCCACTCAATTATGTAACAGGAAATAGATCATGTGAATGTGGACACATAAATCCATTCATCGTTGCTACTCAATTTCACATCACTTAAATGTTAATGCTCTCAGTCCTCCCAACTATACAGTCTGTCTGCTGCCCTGTCTCCATAACTAATTTAAAGCATGTATTTCTTACTTTCCCTGCTATTGCAAAAAGAAACATTATTTTCTTTGCTTCCTTGACTTCATTTTTGTTACAAACCTGTTCCTTCTGTGAGAGGATTGCTTGTCTACCTGTATGCCTACATCTTAAATTCAACTGCTTACTAGAATCATGAAATGTCCTACAGGAAGGAACTTCACATTTACCCTCAGTCAGAAATATTCTCAAATTAATTTTGTAACTCACAGGTGCCTCTGCTGATTTGTGTACATTAGAATCTGAGGCTGAATCACCACACAGGGGTGTAAGCCAAGTTTATAGGTAAACTCAGTATCCAGAGTCTGGCTTTTACAAAACAAGCCAAAGCGTAATTACAACTACAAAGGAGTCGTAGGTCTACATCACCAGAGAGGTAGGATGTTCATGTCTAGAAGTGCCAGAATTAAAGTTCTCTGCACAAATTACTCCTCCAAAACTGACATAAGGGAAATGGTTATTCAATTCCCATACTCCGTGCACTGTGAATTTCAGAATCTCCTTCTATGTAATACAATGCATCTCAATATGTCTTTATATTGAGAAAGAAAAAGCTTAGGAGTTGTTTTCATGGAATTGATAGTACAGATAGGTATGATAAAAGACACAATGTTTTGATTAGGATGCAGCCTTTCTCTAAACTTACCCACAAGTTCTAACATTATAGTGCTACTGCTAGGAAGGAGTAAATGTAGAACCTTATAGAAATCTTCTACACTCAGACATGTTTTCACAAGCTCACATGAGGCATTTTGCCTATCAGGGAAGCTCCTGGGAGCTTTGCAAGTACAGTGCCTTCTCATAACCCTTGCCTGGTGCACCAGTATCTTTGAAAGCTTTCAAGATGATAGGGAGTTACATAAAATGACAAGTAGTCTTACACGTAAAAAATCAAAGGTCACCTAAAGAAACATTCTGCTGCTGAGGGATGAATAATCCTGAGGTTGGAATAAGCTTTATATTTTTTTAGTAAGACATAAAGTGCTACTTCTTGATGAAAACACAAGGGACATGACCCCATCTATGATTAGCATCATATAGATCAGGCATATGTCTTGTATAATTTCACATGTCAGTTTGTGGCAAACTTATCATGATCAATGTCAACACAGGACTCGTTTTACTATCAACAGACCTGTAAACTTCCCTGTTAAAGTGAAGACCAGGTATCTTACACTTTCCCTTGCCTGAGTGAACAAAATCATTAGGTATGTATCCACAAGGTACATTTTCTATTCCTTTATACAGTCTCATAGCACTTTTTTATATTGATGAGATTAAATACCTTTGCTATCAACAGCCATTGTTCAGTAGCGTACGTCTCTTCTATAACTCAATACCTTGCTCCACATGTATCTATATGCCCTGCTGAAAGGAAATATGAAAAGACAGCTGCTATAGCAAGGTGAATGAAGGTTCCTTTAAGTCTTGTCTTTTTCAACCATTTCTGCATTTCCATGCTACACTCTTTCTGTTATCAATCTACATTCACATATATGTCTCTTTGTTTATTGCTCACTTGAAATCCTTAAGAAGTGCCATCAGTGAAGACAAAATAAAATAACCTATATTATTTTAAAATCATATCTGCCAGTTTTACATTGCTGCACATTGTGCTTCTTTCAAAAGCAGCTATATAATTACAGGTACTTGGGTGCATAAAGTGGTACAGAGGTTTCTATAGCAATTATTCACTTTTAATTGAAAATTGTGTAGGGAAAAGATCATTTTGTGTGCAGTATGCAATTTGCATTTGTTTCCAAAGAATGTGAACTTGTTCTGAGTGAGCCATGAATTCCTCTTTTCAAGAAAGACACAATGTTTCAAATTCTCTCTAGGGGGTGGGAAACTGAGGGGGTTCTTGGCAAGGTTATTAGGTTTATTAAAATGTAAAAGTGTTTATCTATTTATGCAACTAGTCTATCTATTTTTTACTGTCAGAAAAAGATTTCATGCTTGAAATGAAAGAGGAAGAGTTACACAATGTCCTTGAAGCTACAAGGTAATGGAACCAGAAGAAAAGAAGTACCAGAAAGGACAACAGGGAAACAGCATGCTGAAGGAGATGGGTCACCAATAAGACTAAATCCACAAGAACAAACATTTGTAATTTCACATATTTTATCTACTGCATGTTAAAATAATAATGAAAATAAGGTTAGTTCCAGCTTTAATATATTTTAGAACTCAAAAAAGAGTTAGAGGGAAGTAACTGTTTTACCTTTGTGGAGTTGGATTATATGTGTGTTGGCCTTAAACATTTTATCTGGGAACACCCCCCTGTCCTGTGGCACCAGGTTGTCTGTGGGGTCAAAAGAAGACCTGCTTATCTAATTGATGTTCCAGACCTGACTTCATGGAGGGGTGAGGGTGATGCAGCAGTGGCTGCCTCCCCACTTCTCACTTCCTCCGCTTTGCTGATAAAGGGCCCAGAGCCGACTTTGTGGGGGCACAAGGGAGATGCAGCGGTGGCTGCTTCCTCCCCCCCTACTTCTCCAAGATGGAAATGGGGGCCTTACGGGATAAAAGAGAGAGCAGTGGAACCAGACTGAGCAGAAGTTTTCTCCCACCACACACTTCAATGCAGCCTGGAAGCTGTCACCGTGTATTCCTGAGAACTGTTGCTGCGTTGATGTGGTGAGCTTTTCCTTCTTGCCCTTCTCTCTCTTCTTGGACACCCCATGGAACTTAGAATGCCATCAGCTGCACTGTGACCAAACCAACTGCACCTCGCTGGATTTGTGTTGGTGGTAACTAGCTGCGCCTTTACTGTTTACTTGCTTAGGGATTTCTGGCCTTTTCTTTCCTTTTCTGTCTGTCTTATCGCTGCTATCAGTTGTTTTAGAAAATAAAGTTCAAAGGTTGTACGGCATCTGACCCCATTTGTGTCTTAATCTTGCTCTTGGGATTGTTTTAAGAGCCCTCCCCGATACTGGATTGGGACAACCTTACTATGCTAATAAAATAAAGCTATACATTACTTTCTAATTTGAAAACACAATATATTTCCTCCAACAATTCCCATTACCACAATGAGCCAAACAAATCTTATACCCAGATTTACAAGAAACAAATCAACTGCTTCAAGTGATGAAATGTCAATGTCCCTCTAGAAAATAGACTGATGGAACTACACCCTGATCTCCCTGATACAGGAACAGAGGCAGCCACCAGAAAAAGACCCTGGTCAAAGGAATCTAGCATTCTTCCTCTACCAGCATGTAGGCAGGGATGTAAAGGGATCTAATGAGTGGAAGCAAGTCCACCAACGGTGCAGAAAACAAACCCCGTCCTTGCTCACATCTCCCCAGTTGCCTCTGCACAACAGGCATGAGGCTCTAGCTGTGGAAGATCAACCAGAGGAAAATGTGGGTGATGACTTGTCTACATCAGAAGAAGGGTCAAGACCATAACAACACTCTTCTCATATTACCACAACTGCCACGAGGAGGAAAAACTGAGTCATGGTACTAGGTGACTTCCTGCTGAGGCGAAAAGAGGGTCCAATATGTCGAGCAGACCCTACTTATTGAGAAGCCTGCTGCCTCCCAGGAGCCTGGGTAAGAAATATTGCTAGGAAACGTCCCAGTCTGATGAGGCTCTCAGACTACTACCTGTTACTGCTGTTCCATATGAGAGATGACAAAGCTGCAGTACATAGGCCAAGAATGATTTTAAAAGATTTTAGGGCCTTGGGATGGCTAGTGAAAGAATCTGGGGCCCAGGTGACTTTTGCTCCCTTCTTCCAGTTAGTGACATTGTAAGGATCAGACAGGTTCAGTCTATTAATATGTGGCTTCATGGCTGGTGTAACCATAATCATAGAATCAGAATAATTATACTGGAGAAGACCTTAAAGATCATCAGCTTCAATCATATCTGCCTACTACTAAATCATGTCCCCAAGCATTTTAAACACCTTCATGGATGGTGATTCAACCACCTCCCTGGGCAGCCTGTACCAGTGCTTGATAACCCTTTCTGTGAAGAATTTTTTCCTCATGTCCCATCTAAACTTCCCCTGACACAGCTTAACACCATTCCCTCTTGTCCCATCACATATCATTTGGGAGAAGACAGAAAAACCCACCTACACCCAAAGTAATAACTTTGGGGATTTTGACAATGGGATGGGTTACACGGCATCAGGTTTACAGGTGTCAGATAGGAGCCAGCTTTCTCAAAGGAGGAAGAGGATCTTTGCTCAGGATCTTGCAGGTCTCATTGACAGGGTTTAAACTAGTTGTGAAGTGTAAGGGAGATAATATCAGGCTTGCCTATGACATGCTGCAGGACGATGGGGTTGAAGGGATAGGGTGCTGGTACGGGACCTCCACCTGCATGCTGGGCATGCTGGGGATCCCATGACACAGTTGAAGTCCTGTGGAGATGAGTGGGAGGCTCCTGAGACAGTAGAAAAAGAAACTTACACAGAACACCTTAAAGGAAATAAATGGTCTTCCACTAAGAAGGTGATGCAACCAACAGGCCAGCTGAAGTGCCTCTATGCTAACACATGAAACGTGGGCAACAAACAGGAGGAGCTAGAAGCTACCATGCTACTAGAAAGCTATGATCTGTTGCCATCACTGAAACTTGGTGGGATGAATCCCATGACTGGAGTTTGGCTATTGACGGCTACAGGCTGTTCAGAAGGTGCAGACTGGGAAGGATGGGTGGAGGTGTTGCCCTGTATATCAGGAAATGGATAGAATGTAAAGAGCTGTCATTGAAGAGGCCAAGTGTAAGGTCCTGCACCTGGAGCGGGGTAATCTGCAGTTTCAGTACAGGATGGAGAATAATGTGATTCACAGCAGCCCTATGAAAAAAGACTTGAGGATGCTGATTGATGAGAAGCTCGACATGAGCTGGCACTGCACACTCACAGGCCAGAAGGCCAACTGTATCCTAGGCTGCATCAAAAGAAGCAGGGCCAGCAGGTAAAGGGAGGGGATTCTACCTCTCTACTCCACTCTTGTGAGACCCTACCTGGAGTATCGTGTCCAGATCTGGAATCCTCAACATAAGAACAGTATGGAACTGTTGGAATGGGTCCAGAGGAGACTACAAGGATGATCAGAGGACTGGAGCACCTCTCATATGAGGACAGGCTGAGGTTGAGGTTGTTCAGCATGGAGAAGAGAAGGCTCTGAGAAGACCTTATAGCAACATTCCAGTACATTAAAGGGGCTACAGGAAAGCTGAGGAGGGATTGTTTACAAAGGTTTGCAGTGACAGAACTAAGGGTAATGGGTATAAACTGGAGAGGGACAGATTTAGACTAGACATAAGGAAGAATTTCTTCACTATGGAAGTGGTGAGGCACTGGAACAGGTTGCCCAGGGAATGTTTTTGTGGATGTTCCATCCCTGGAATTGTTCAAGACCAGATTGGATGGGTCCTTGAGCAGCCTGATCTAGTGGGACCTGTCTCTGCCCATGGCAGGGGGGTTGGAACTAGATGATCTTTCTGGTCCCCTCCAACTCAAACCATTCTATGATTCTATGATTCTATGGTTCTATGGTTCTATGACCTGGAAACAACCTCTGAACTATTGTTTCACATTCACTAAATTTATAGCAGAGCCTTTGCTGAAAAAGAACTCTACTTATTTTCTATTTATACCATCATAAGATTATATAGGCAAGGTGTCAAAAATGTCTCAAGTTAAAAATAGTCCTTGTCTCCTTCATAAATATTAAATACATATTAAATTACTGGGAGGGTAGGGGAGAAAGTGTTCTTTATCAGCCACAAAATCCTCCTAACTGTGTAAAAACTGAGGAAAAATCATGAGGCCCTGGCAGTATATGAGGAAAACAAGAATAATTTTGACAAGATAGCTTTGGTGTTAATGACTCTAGCTCACTGCTTTTCCATACCTATGCAGGATATCTAATGCAAAAAAAGGAAGAATATGACTCTTAACTTCAATGTAAATGATTGCATCATAGTTCAGAAGAAAGCAAAATGGCACAAATGTGCTTTTCATTGCATAAGAAGTCATACATTTTCAATAAAATGAAGAGTAATAATAAATTCCTTGTTAATAGACACACCACTGGAAAAGAGACATTCCTTCCACCTGACCAAAAGACAATTTATTTTCCTGGCCCATAGCAAGTTCTATTTTGGTCAGAAAATATTTCTCAAGACAGAAAAACCAACATGCTTGAGAAAGAAGTATGAAGACAAAAGGGGTCCAACCAAGAACAATCTAATATTAGAGGGGGTTTGATTGCATGGACAATTTTTTCTGGTGTTGGCACCTATTCTGCCATATGCTGACAGCTGTCATCTCCCTCATTTTCTGCTGCAGTTAGGACCTTCTTTTGATACTTAACTAATTTCCTTTGTTTTACTACCTGGTTCTCATAACTATTAAAATATAGAACAATCAGTAGAAAGGTTTCCTGAGTACATTTTATGCTACTAAACATAAAAGAAATATGTTGTTATTCTTATGTGTGTCACTCTTATAAGTAAAGACGTAGAAAATAACTTATTGAAGGAAGGTAAAGTTAAAGGCTTGCAAATTTGATTTAGTTCTGAACGTGGCAATATTCACAATTACTCAGCTTTGATGGATATAAAGACCACTAGCATTGATCCTCTTCTAAAGTTCTGTTTCCTACATAGAACTTAACCCTACACTATTGTGTACCATACACCTACTCTGCAGTTTTCATGAATTTTCAGGGTTTAAGAAACATAGCTATTAAACAACATTTTTCATGGTGCTGAAAGGAGAAGATCTGAAGGTTGGTTTTGGCTAACATTAAGAGGCTAAAAGTCTCTGGCTGAGGCATTGCTCTCAATAAATTAAATGTAATGACTGGACCTAGTAGAAAGATGCTTTTTAATAGCCAAATTGTATGCCTGGCAATTAAGAATTATGTTTGTTTTGCCATCATTCACTGAGAAAATCACAAAGATGTTAGAGCCATAAATATCTCTCTCCATTTTGGCTCAGTCAAAAGCAAGAGTCAAGAGCATGTAAAGGAAATATCCTTTGTATTTTTAATAACGTATACATGTACATATACACACAGAAAAAAATGCCAATCAAAGCTATAACTTCATTTTAAGAAATGGTAAAATGCTTTCCATGTTGGGCTTGGATGCACTGCTCACTCTCCTTGGCATACTCAAGCTGGGAAATGTCACACAGAATGAATGCAAAGCTCTGTCAGTGTAAGAAAGACAAATATCTGTGATTGAAGGACTTAAAGCTTTTCTTGAACATGTCAAACATTGTCCTGCCCAACAGATGCACAGTTATCCCTCCATAAATGAATCATCGAGTACTCCTTGAAGTCTTGGGACAAACTAAAAATTTAATAAAGAGTGTGGTCCTTTAAATTTATACACTTCAGGTCCTCACACTTCCTTTGGGGAATATAAATTGCTTCGAAGTACTTACTATGCAGCAAGTCATTCAAATTCTGTTGCTTCGATTCATTACATTAAAAAATAATACCAACTTCAATTATTTGTCATAAATGTACAGAATTAGCTAAAGCGCAGAGTAATTCAATTCACACAAAAATGTCTACAAAGTTAAAATTAATCTATCTGCAGTCCTCCCACGTCCTTCTCAGAATCCTTTAAAATGTCATTTATTTTTTTAAAGATATAGATTTTTTTTGTATTGATGTGCTCTACCTACAGACAAGTTCTCTCTGCTTTTAGTTTGGCAAACATTATTTACCTATCTAAATCACTAACAATTGCAACTAAAATAAAGGGGTCAGACCACATCAGTAAAGGTTGCAGGACTAGACTTATAGTTCAAAAGTTTGCACCTTATAAACCTCTCAATTTCAATCCCACATTCAAAAGGTACTTAAGATTTCAAAGAAATTGCAAATCAAATGATTACACGCTACAGGAAATTAGATAAGAGAAAGGAACCACTTTAATGCCACAAAGAGATTCTATTCAGATATTATATTAATAGCACCCCCCACCTTATCTTGATTGCAGCTTCTGTAGGTATAAAATGACAGGTTTTAGACTTTGCTTTTATTGAAGTCCATAGATTGACAAAGCATTTTCAGTTCTGCAAGGTGTTTTAAAGTCTTGTAATCATGCAGCAAAGCATTTGGACAATAATTCCTTAATTTTAAGCAAAGGAATAATTGCACTTGTTAAAATATGTTCTAGACTATGTCGCACCTTTCACAACAAATTCAAGGAGTAGAATGAAGTAAAAAAATACCATTGAACTGCTAAATCACTGAAATCAACACCAAATTTTTTGCATTTTTGAAACCAAATTATGAAATTATTCCTCATATCTTAAGCTTTAATTTCTTTATGGAATGCAATGTAATCTTTCTGTTAACATTCTATTATGTAAAGTGTAATGCTTTTTCACTTCAGATTAAGATAACTACTGTAGAAATACATTTTACTGCAGTGATAGTGCCCTTCTTTTTTCCTTTTTAATTGAACTGAAATTAAAAAAAAGAAAGTACATGAGACAATCTGAAAAATGAGGGCACTAAAACTGAGCATTTTAATTAGCTGTTAAGAACATCTACCTCAGGAACTGCTTCTTGCACTAACAAGTAAACTGCAATACACTTGAAACAAACAGTGGGATTACATATAGTGGAATTATATAACATATATATATGCATATATACAAACACACACATTAATAAAAGCAAGTCACAAGGTTTGTGGACTACTTCTTCCCTTGCCAGAGTCCTACCATTCACAAATGCTCTTCCAAGATATTTTTCAGTTTTCCAAACTAGCTTGCAATACGAATTTCAAATATTATTCTTTTCCTTTAATCACAACACACAATTTTATATTCAAGAGACTAGTTATGTGAAGTCCCCTCAAGAGATATTATATAATAATTGTAGCTGAAATTTTATTTTCCTTGTAAATGTTTTCATGTTAAGATATTAAAAGATAGATAGTAAGAACATTTTCCTCCTAGAACAAATTGTGCAGAACTGTGAGTTTAGAAAAAGATTTACCTTTCTTGTCGTCGAAGTACAATGTCTGTTGAGCCGGATTTGACCACTGGAGGGAGGTGTTATCATTTTGATCGACCCTGCAGGTCAAATTTGCTGTTCCCCCTTCAACAACCGTAACGTTCTGTGTTAGTGGAAACTGGCCTTGGCTGCCTGAGGAGGGAGGGATAGAGAAGGGAAGAGAAAAAGAGAAAAATAAAAACCCAGGTTTTAAGTTGTAGAACTGAATATACTGTAGGAACTTCCCAGAGGTGACAGTCTGAATTCAGTGTGAACTATGCTGACCAAAGAAAGTCAGTACAATAAATTGGGGAAAAAAATATTAAATATGCACAATAAATTATCTGTATCCAAGAAAAAGATAGATTAAGAAAAAGGGATTCCCACTCCCCCACTCTCCCACACCTTCCCTCACGCCGTAAACCATACTAATTAATTCCGAAGAAAAGGTCTGCAATACTCATACATCCAAGATATGCCTCTGCATAGGGCTCAGATGCTGCACGCCTACATAGATGTCTCAGTACTGATAAGACAGTTAAATGGCTGTTGAAAACATCACTGAAAGCATAAAATAAAAATTCACATCGGATTTTTAAAATAAAAGGACAGGGAAGTCTTGATTTTCTGTTTCTTTTTACACTTGTTAAAGCACTCTTAGGACAATGTTTTTCCTCACAGGTTTGCAGGGTTGTTGGAAAGCAAATACAGTGTAAATCTAATACTAGATGCATCCTCTGGTGAGGGACTCTAGCCTGTTCTCATATGAAAATGGAAGTGATGTTATAGTAAGTCTCTTACACATCTATGATTCTATCCTAGAGCACAATGAATCACATTAAGTGCTTGCTGAAAAGTCACTGGGAAGATTTCCAAATACTGCTACACAATACAGCAGCAATATCACCCAGGTTCTTGAATCACAAGCATTTTCAATGGCATAGTTAGACAGAAGTGTTTATGTATTGTGAGAATAGCTTATACCTTGCCAAGCAGCACATTCTGACAGAGTATCACAACAGGGGAGCACAGTAAAAACATGGAAGTAATTTTTAATAAAGGCAGGGAAAGAAAAGATCTTCAATAATATGGAAGACACATAATTATCTGGGAGATATATTTCTTTATTCCGGGATAAAATGCAAAAGAAATACAATCCAATAGTGTAAATCAAATATATGTTTCTTTCTTCTTCCCCTCCTTTCATACAGATTCTATTAATACAAGAAGCACTCAAGGGCAGGAAGAGCTGCTAGCATAAGTAGTATAATACAAAGATTGATGCTCAAGTGGGATGTGTCAGAAGTGTAAAGTCTCTCTATGGTCCTACAGGAGTGAACAAGCTCATAGACATGTCATAAGTACGCCAAGGAAATTATACCTACGATATCCACTAATCGTATCAATATGGAACTGCAAATCGTGTATAAAATCTGAACAGAAATGTCCTGTTTTACTGACTCTTATCAGACTTGTTCACAGCTAAGTTAAATGGAGGCATATTCTCTATAAGGCAGGCATGATAGTACAGAAGCCTGTTATCTAGTACACAGGTTTTCAGAGGACCAGAGAAAGGAAATACTAAATAAAAGATTAAGAAATGAACTTCTATTTGAGCTACTGATATTGCAAAAAAATGTAATTCTAGCCAGGTTTTTATAGCTGTCTATTTTCCTATGTAAAATTATTTTAATGGTTTTAGGCCTAGCACATAAGCATCTACATCCTGGAAACCATTAGCATTTAGGTAGTCTAACACTCTCCACAGATAACTTCACAAAACTTATACCATGGAGGTCTGAACAAATTAAAAAATACCAGCAGTGCTAAGGAAAAGTTATCTCAACAAATTGAGATATTGAGATATTGAAATATTATGATAAATATGTTATTTTTAAAAAAAAAAATCACATCCTTGCCTTAATTTAAATAAATAAATAGATACATACATACACACATAAATAATTAAATAAATAAAGTGATTTTGATCAGAATACCAAATCTGAATAACTGGTATAATTCTTGTATAGATATCAATTTCCTCTAGAATTCTAAAGATCAAAATGTACTGTGTGCTGATATTTCTTATAAAAGAGTTTACACCATTTATGGGATAACAGACATAGTAAACAAAAAATAAGGAATATTGAAAACTCCATGGCTAATTTAAATGCTGCAAACAATAAATGCCAAAATTCTCATGACATCCTCTGTAGCTGACACTTCATTAATCAAACCCTTCTCTTGAAAACCACACATTCAGAAATAGTTGATGAGTGAAAAATTATAAACAAGGATGAGGAAAAAAAAGCAAACAGAAAAGATTTGTCATTCCCTTCCATTTCTCCTCTTTCAATTCCAATGTGTCAAGGAACCTCAAGATATTGCATAAATTGCTTATCGCTTAAATTAGAATTTTAAAAATCCAGAAAAATGCACACAGGCTGTTATTACTTCCACTAAATTACAGGCATCTTACCAAAGAAATAACCTTCTAAAGAATGAGTTGTGGATAAAAGGCTATGGGGGATAAAATATTTTTTGCATACAGGGAGTATTAAACAGATAGTGCCAGATTAGCACAGTGAAATCTGTCATTTACATTAAAGACTAGAAATGGAAGTTAGTTTAATGAAGACTTGCTGTAATGATTTAGTACCCTATTAACATGATTCCTGAGAATTATCCCATATTCTTTTTCTCACATTATAGTTCTTATTATGAAGGTGTCATTGCATATGCAGTCTGTCATCAGGTGATGATTGTCAAGTCACAGACTTGTTTGACCAGAAGAGTGGCTAGTGGGCAAAGTTTCCTGATAAACCATTTAAAAAGAAAATGTAGGTGCCATGATTTGAAAGAGGTCAGATAACTTTCTTTTCTCTAGCCACTCTACCACATATTGATCTTTTGGAAGCAAGAATTAATCCACCATATAAAAGTGAAACCAAAGCATTCACTCTATCCCCCATCAATACAGAAGCAGTGTGTATTGGGAAAAGCTTGGGGTGGAGAAAGAGGTACAGAGAAAAAGAACCATTTAATTTGCAAACTAGCACTAATGGAAAGAAGGGAGCCTGTGTGGAAGGGAGAAAAATTATACACAGCATGACCAAAAGAATGGATACTGCACATCAGTGTGTCCAGGTGGCCAAGAAGACCAATGGCATCCTGGCTTGTAGCAGAAATGGTGTAACCAACAGGTCCAGGGAGGTTTTAATCCCTCTGTACTCGGCTCTGGTGAGACCACTCCTTGAATTCCATGTTCAGTTCTGGGCCCCTCAGCACAAGAAGGATGTTGACACTCTGGAGCGAGTCCAGAGAAGAGCTACAAAGCTGGTGAAGGGGCTGGAGAACAGGCCTTNAATTATTAGTAAGTAATGGGAAAACTAAGACAAAGAAACATTTATGAGATTTACTTTATTGTTTGTACCAGCATTTTACTGGGATTATTGAAGAAAGATCTTTGGAGCTACAGAAGCCATCAACACCATGTCATCTAACACAGCATTAAAAGATTTAAAGAAGAGGTTTTATGCCACTAAAGACTAGATCTGCTCCTGAAGGTGGACATAGTATTTTCTGGGAGAAATCTCATTTTTATTAAACAGGTACATAGCATGTACCCAGGAAGCACAGAATCATAGAATGATTTGAGTTGGAAGAGACTTAAAGATCATGTAGTTTCAAGCCCCCTGCTATGGACAGGGACACCTCCCACCAGACCAGGTTGGTCAAGGCCCCATCCATGCTGACCTTGACACCTCCAGGGATGGGGCATCAACAATAACATTCCCTGGGCAACCTGTGGGCAGTGTAGTGTCTCACTATCCTCATCATGAAGAATTTCTTCCTAATGTCTAATGTAAATCTTACCCCTTCTAATTTATAGCCATTCACCCTTGTCCTATCACTACATGCCCCTGTAAAAAGTCCCTCCCCAGTTTTATTGATGGCCTCCTTCAGGTATTGGAAGGTTGTTATCAGGTCCCCCTGGAGCTTTCTCTTCTTCAGGCTGAACAACTCCAACTCTCTCAGCCTGTATTGTTCAAACAAGAAAATAGGATTTTATTCCTAGCCTGAATTTGTCGTTCTGCAGCATCTTAGCACCCACTGGCTCATTATATCTTTTCCTCTGCTCTGAAGAGCCCTTTCTTAGAAAACCTCTATTTCTTTTGTAAGTACTTAAGAACTGTGATTAAATCACCCATTAACCTTCTCTTTGATAATCAAAATAAATCAAGCTCCTAAGTCTTTCCGTAGAAATTGTATTTTTTTCTAATCCTTTAATTAGTCTGTGTCTCTTCTTTGTGCTCTCTTCAATTTGTCATCTTTTTTCCAAAGCATGGAACTGGGACCTGGAAATCCCACTGTAGTAGTCGCAGAAGGAAAAAATATAAAGGTGATGCCACTTCGCAACCAGTACTTTGAACTCTTGTTGCACACCTAAATGAGTCCCCTTGGCCACAGGGTCAGATGGAAAATGAAGTCTGACTGATAGCCTACCATGATGCCAGTGCTTTTTCTAAAACACTACTCCAAAGACAACCCCCCCCTTCCCATTCTATGACCTCCTCCTGCAGATCTTAGGTGTAAGTTCCTATAACTGCACTGAAACACATGTTTCTCTGAGCCTAGTGACCTGTGCTCTTCATTTTTTTCATATATCTACAGAGTTTGTGGTATTGACAAATACTGCTGGCAAAAATTGCATTTGCCAGGGTGTTTCTAAAAACCAACTCTGAAACCATCTAAACAATACAGTACCAATAAGAATAAAAGAACATAGCATATCACAGAATTTCCACATCCAGTGGAAAACCTCTAAGCACTTCCCACACTCTTCATTAGTGCATTAAGCACTTCCCAGATACAGCACCTTTTAGTCTGCATTCCACTAGTTAAATAAATCAGTATGTTTTATTTGCCTCCCCTCCATTACCACAACACTTTGTCAGCTCTTCTTTTCCCTGAATATAAACAGACAGGATGTTGCACTCCTCTCCAGGAATTTTAGCAGTACATTATACAAAGGCAATAGTAAGTCTTTATTTTAGGTTGCAGGTATGGAAAAGATGCCTAAATATGGTAATTGTACTAAGGAAAGATACTGAACTGCAACTTATTTTAGGAGATGCACCAGGAGAAAAAATGTCATATGGGATTACATTAAGATGATAGGACACTGGGCTTGCAAAGCCCAGGGCTCTCTTGAAAGCATGTACCCATGCACATTCAAGTCTTTTGCCTCCTGCCAACTTTTAGAGAAAGCAGAAAAGGAAAACGAGGCTGATAGCAACAGAAATATGGGAATTATCCCTGTTCAGCTGAAGAAATAGAGGTGGTAGTGTAAACTGACATGGGTTGAGAGGGGAATAAGAAAGTAAGATAAAAAGAGGCAGAGGACAGGTATGAAAATTTGAATCAAAGATAAATCCTCCCCTCAAACCCTATGTAGTAAGTATTAAAGGGATACTTTGTTTTTATAAACATCTAGAAAATGAAATGCAGAGCATGTAAATAATATGTACTCTTCCAAACACAGCCTTTTATGCAAGTTCAGTGCAATTTACTTCTTGCTTTACTATCAACCGAGGTGATTGACAGGTATGATCAAGAGAATGTATGTGACTCAGACCATCACTGTTATATAGACAGGTCTACCCATCCAACTTGTTTGCTTTCTTCACAAAATAATGGTTGACAATGACATTTCTACCCTCCATTTGCAGGTCAGATCAATCAGACACATACATAACTACTACAGTATATACAATTATGTTCTGTTCCATAATCAAACCCTGAGGCAAGTCAAACAATTTTACTACCTGCCTGGAATAAACTAATAATGAAAGAATGAAAAAAAAAAATACTGATAGCTCACATTACAATTCCTTTGTATCTGAAGAGGAAGTAAGAAGTTTCATGAAAAAGACAAATTACAATAAGCAATGAAGCTATTGCAAAAAGAAAGCAGCATGTAGATATTGCTGACCTCATGCTGTATCTTGGTCCCTCTGCTCATTTCAGGGAGTTTTGTTAGCACAATTATTTCAGCTGTTTAGCCTAGATGGAGCTATAGTTAAGTATATTCTATTGTAGGTTGTCTTTGTGATGCTTTTTGAAGGACCAAAACTGCTTTCCAGTAGAACTGACAGGCTCATATCTAATTAGCCACAAGCTGTTTTCAGGCAAGAATGGCTTTATTTTTTTTTTTAATTTTATTTTTTAAAGCCAGAAATCATGGCTCAACTGCTTTTACAGATTTCAAAACTGATATTTATCTCAGTATGAGACTAGACTATGCAGAATAATTATCATTATTTGGTCCAGTTTGGAAACATTAATCTTGTGAGTTCATCTCATGTTTATCCAGTTTTGTATTTTGGTTTGGGGTTTTTTTTGTACTTTTTGCTATTAAAATGAAAGCTCTTTAACAAGTTCAACATTTTCATTTGATGTTTAGGTTATATATTCTAATCAATTTATCAGGGTAATTGTAAATATGATTTGGTGGCTGTGAGTACTGAAAAGATATAATCCTTTCTTTACTTTTATTTCTGCAGAGATCTGTTTTTGTAGGAAACAGTTATTCTATATATTGAGTTTCACAGTATCAGTGAAGCAAGCTTTGCCTACTCACTTCACTGTATATCAGAAAACCATAAAAAGAAATGGGAAATGGGTGTGAAAAGAGAGAGGGGACTGCACAAGAGGTGACAGCAGTGAGTTAGCAATGTTTTGGTATATTGGCTCTATGTTACTCTGTGACCCTAGCTGCCCAGCATTCCTGTGAAGTAAATGAAGTTTATCAGCATATGAAGGAAAGAACAGAGCCTACAGTTCTATTCATTCTTACAGAAAACCTATAGCAGAAATTTATCCTCTTCAGTCTTGTGTAGAGCCACAAAGCAGTGGGCTTTTTGTTTGATGCCTTCATACCATGATTTCAACCAAAACCAAAGTCCATTAAAAATGCCAACCTCTGTGAGAAAAAAAATCATCTTAAATATATATATATATAAAAAAAGTATCTTGATCAAAATATTTTTCAAATCAGTCAGATTTTTTAATATTGACTTCAGTAGTCTAAGCAAAAAAAAAACGGGCTAAATTTTTGGGTGGGGAGGTAAGCAACTTATAACTTCAAATAACAGCCTAGATCTGTAGGGAGAGTACATTAATTTTGGCCTTCTTTCTTAGCAAAGGAACCAAGACACTAGAAACAAAAACCGCTATGATGAAATACATAAATATGCTGAATGAGTTTTCTGGCTTTCTCTCTTAATTTATATATGAAATAGTGCAAAACATCTCTCCAGGGAGATGAAGTGTTATTAGCTTGTCTTTGTCTAATTTAAAGAAAAATGATACCATGAATTGCATTTCAGCAGGCATAAACTGAGCTCTGAATTACTGTGCAACTAACATTTCTTCTAACTTTTCAATAGGACAACATGTAGTACCCTGGAAATTTTAAAGAAGGAAACTACAAAAGAAGTTATTGGCCTTATTAATTTTATTCCATTTTTAAGAAGTCATAAGATTGTGGTAAAATAATGACTATGGCTTAAAGATAGTTTAACTCCTGACGCATAATTATCTACTTTGCTTTATTCTGAAAGACAATACAATAATTTGGCCTGCATGTTAAACTGTACTCATTCAGCATGTCTAAAAAAATTAAAATTTTCCTGAGCATAATTTGATACAGTCTTTGACTAGGTCAACAGACCTTTTCTAATTTGCCATCTTAAATGGCAATAAATTAGTCCCATATCTGGACTGAATATTTTTTTAGAGTCGATCCTTGAAGAGTACGCCCTGTAACTTGTTTGCTTAATGAAGTAACCCTGTTTTAGAAATAAACAACACAAAGTGGGAGGGGTCGGTTGGAAATGTGCTCTGGTAACTATTACATGCACCAGTAACAAAAAACACTTGCAATGAGAACACTGCAGAAACTTACTACAGGGTGACAGAGGTTTAGGAGAGAGAGAAGAAATACCCATAATATAACTGTTATCCCAAAACTTTGCATTCAAGGTACTGGGCCTTTTTAAATGTTTAAGTAATGACTAAAATAATCCAAAAGTCAAGAACATGACGGTACAGCTGCTGATTTTAGACTACAGAATTTATACTAGACAGCAATAATGTGGAAGGAGGAAGCTTTTGTTCCTTCTTTCAGTCCCCATGTTTCAGGTGTATGTTTCCAGAAAAGCAGCTAACTCAAGATATAATTTATTTGGACTACATTTCAGTGAAAGAGATTGCAGATATAAAGTTAAAAAAATTACATATTGAAGTACAATTATTCCATAAAGGTAAACAGTAAAAATTCCATGAGAGACAATAGAATAAAAAATGCTGTTTCCTAGGAACTTTGCATAAATGACTGGTTTTACTCTTAAGACCATCACCATGCTACTACTCTCTTGTGGATGGAGAAGAGTATCCACTGATATTATTTATTTATTTCGTTTGAAAGGGGAGAAAGGCATTTCCTTCCAGCACTCTAAATTCTGATGGAATTTACAAACCCAAAACTAATTACTGTAAATTACTGTAAACTTCATCTCCCAATAATCTGATAATAGACTGCTGTATTTTCTATTTTTCATAAGCACAAATGTGGTTTAGAGCTTTCCATCACTTTTCACTTTAAAGCACTATGCTCCTCTCTTTGTGCCTCCACAAACTGTAAAGCCCTTTTTCAATAAAAGCAGGAAGGCACCCAATTCTAATATGAAGCATAAGGATTTAGGCACTTTAATTTCTTTGAGGATCTGGGACTTATTATCACATTTCCATTCCTAATCTACAAAATGAGAACAATGTCATTTTCTTACTTCACATCAGTGCTCCAAGAAGAAAATGAACAAAAAATGTGCTCAGACACTGGATAATAGGGTAATGGAAGAAATATATAAAGCTACGGTGGAGATAAGTATACATAAACACACAACCCTACCAAATCTATGTCTAACTAATAAGTTAGAACACATCGTGTGCTCTCTTCTCCCCCAAATCCATGCATTTCATCAAGCCAACTGGTACTTTTTACGCTTAACACAACCAAATAAAATGAGTCTGATTACCTCTCATAAAAGTCAGTCTAGAACTTTCACTGGTTTAAATTCAATATCAGGCATTATCAACTTCACATCAGTTATGTATTTGACCATTCATGCTACCGAAAGTACTTTCTGCTACAATTTATTACTTCTCTGTTCAATCTCTCCGAGTAACAAATGAAATTAAATTTTGGACAGGTCATTTTGAAAGAAAATAAAAGAGTTGTAAACACATGACTTGCCAGACTTTTAAGGACTGATCACAATCACACTCCACAGGGCTCTGGAGGATGCACGAACAGGTGATATGGCCAAGGGCTTTGACTTTGTCTTTACATGAATGTGTGTTACTGCTTAGAGGCGGGTGTAGGACAAAGGTGACTTAGTAGAAAAATTGAAGATAGAGCTCTGACTTTTTCAGAAATTGAAAAATATTTAGAGGATGTAAGGACAGAGTGAAGTTCATTTACAGAAATGCTAAATGTCAACATAAAAAAAAGGTAAGATCATAAGCAAAAAAAGAGATGTTTCTACAGTGCATAATGAAACTAACATAAATAAGAAATTTAACTTACGAAAAATATTTCCAATAGGAATACATGACACTAATGTAATATTAACCTATCTCAAAAAAAATTACTTTTGCAAACAATAAAAGAATGCTCCTTTCTCTCCTAATGAAGGCTATACTAATACCATTGTACTAGTTATGACACAGTTTCATATTTTAGTTCAGCATCAATCGCGGTTAATACAATCACTTCCCCAGACTGCTCTCTTAATACTGTGGTTTGGGAGTCTCAAAAACCGCCTATCACACTGCAACATACTCTGCCTGAACACTTCTTTCTGTATTCTGATTAATTGCTTATCATATACAACAAATAATCAGTTAAAAGTACAAAATACTCTGTTTTGGATACTCCTCTCTTTCACTGTGGAAAGTCTTCATAAAATAAGAGCCAGGAAAAAAGAATAATCAGCAATTCTAAGTAAAAGCTCCTACCCTAATTATCTGCATACAAATGTGAAGAGTTTTCCCAAATGAGTACAAAAGGACAAGAAAAACTTAAAATTACTGATTTTACTAAGATGACTTTTACAGAACCAGGATTGTCCACACGCAGCATTTCATCAGTGAGATGGTAATTCTATAACATATATGCCAAAAAAATTTTGACACGAACATCATTCTGATGTGCAAGAGGACAATAGAAAACCTATCTGAGCCTAAACATTATGAGAAGACGTATATCTATATTGTCATTTCAAAAGTAAAGAATGGAGCTACATGTGCTATTTGAATTACATTGTTATTTCTTTGCCACATTAAACAACTATCATGCAGATATTTAACAATGATAAAATATAATTAAAAAATATACCATCAGTGTAATTTGAATACAATGTATTAATAGAAATGATCCCTTTGCAGCTACTTATAATGGCAGTAAGACTGACTACAATGAAGTGCAACCTAAAGCACACACTTTTCTCATTTTCCATCCAGTCTCTATGTAATAACTCACTGCAAGCTACAAATGTTTGGCACTGTGTTGTCATGACCCAACCATTTACTCTCTTGAAGTCCACTGAAATTCAACAAGTGCAAAAAACCACAACCCAACAAAAGCAACAAAAAAATAATCAAAAAAGTAGACAAGAATTCTGATGCACTCCAGCCTGCCACAACATGATTCTTCTTTGGGGAAATGGCTGTAAGGCCTGGATGAATATTTTATGTGAGAGGTTTTCTTTCTAGTTCTTCAGACTCAAAATATCCAGAAAATGCTGAGAAGCATTCAAAGTCTAACATATTTATATGGACATAATGGAAACTGTGTTTATTCTTTAAAGTGCCTGATTAACGTACCTTCCCCCCCTCCCCCCCAAAACACAAGAATTACATAAATAAGATCAAAGTGGGTCTGTAGATATTTAAACAGTCTTAACAACGAATCTTTTCAGTATCCTGAAAGGAAATACTGGGAAAAGTGCCCTGAAGCAATACTCAAAGTTTACAGAAGTAAACTGATGATCTTGTTTGAAGCACACTCCATACAGAAGCAGTTTCACAGATAAAATGGGTCAGAAAAGAATATGAAATTATCAACTACAGTTCTGAATTAATTGTAAATGGGGGAATCTAATCTTTCTCAAAGGAGGAATTACTAGAAAAATGACACAAACATATAATTTCAAGAAGATCCTGAAAGGTAATTATTACAGGCCCACAAAAGCACTTTATCATTCTGTAATGTCATTTGAAACGTTGGTAATCAACGTAAGTAGATGTCTGTCTCTCCTCTAGCAAGAAGAACAGTTGAAATTCAAACAGTTAAAAATGAGAGAACTATAGTCATATTAAGAAATGTTCACAAGAAAAAGTCACAAACTCAATCTTAGATTGGGATATCAGTCTAGAGTGAGTGTTCTGAAAAAATTGTATAGGACTCTTTAGGATCAGTGTGAAGATTCAGCCCGCTTAGGACAAAGCAAGCTTTGGCACTGTGGTTTGGTTTTTTTTGTTTGTTTGAGTTTTGATTCTTTTTCTTAACAGGAAGGGGATCTGGACAGGTTGCCAAATCATTTTATATAAGTTGTCCTTCCAGTATAAATCCAGTGAGTAATATGAATATTCGTATACAGAGCTTAAATACGGAGGACATAACAAAAAATGTACCAAAGCAGTAAATGAAACCTTGCATAGACTTCCTAAATCAGATCCACAGGTTTTTACTGTAATCCTATATGCTTCATTTTTACTGTGAACTAAGAATTTGTGTAAGCTACTAAGTGTTAACAGCTGTCACTGCCTGGTCAAACTGTGCACTGGATATTTGCTGCTCCAACCATTGCTGGGTTTTACATGCTAAACTCATGTTATTGTATTTCCTTACAACTTGGTAGTGCCTAGCATTGTCTCAGGTGAGCGTCTCTCCACAGGCTGTATGTATTATTCCTTTATACAAGTCAGATACTCAACCGATCCACTAGCAGAAGCTGTGCTGATCTCATAGATATTTCAGTAGCCTAATCACAGCTCTTCCCACAACTTAACCCTATGTAAACCTTGGCTTGAAATAATCTGGGGAAACATAAAAGCATATAGCCTTAATATTGGGAGAAGATATTTTGGAAAAAAAAATACATTTGTTGGACAAGTGAAGACTGAAATTACTACAAATTCAGAAATAATTGGGAAAATAGCTTTAGCTAAAGGAAAAGGAAGGCATGGACTGAAAACATTAGAAATATAATTTTTTTCTTTGAGTACTAACTGCAAATTGTTTCTGTTCAGAAAAATCAAAATACTTTGATTTTCATATTTTAACTCAAATAGTTCACTGAAAGATCACACAAAGAAGAAAAAAGTAATTAAATCTATCGATTTGATTAACTATTTTCTACTCATTTTGCCACAACCTCTTTTATCATTTCCCTGCTCCCACCACTGAAACTTTTCAAATCTACTGGAAAATATAGACTTTAAGGCTTTCCAGCTAATAACTCATTATACAAGAAAATATTCTTGCATCTTTTCAGAAATACAGTTTTCCTACTTCTTTCATCCTTAAAATAGATAATGGAGTTAGAAGTCCAGCATGCAGATAACCCATCTGGCAGGGACATTATTTTTATCTGTCTCTTTATCTATGTTCTCTGTTAAAAATAAAGTTCACCACTATATATCTGTGTTTAAATGGAAGTTGGCTTTTCTCAGTGCATCAAACAGGTGAGCAAAAATGAAAACGAAAAGTTTTCTAGGTTTACCTTAGTATATGCCCACACAATAGCTTTTGTTCTTGTTGAAACACAGAAGTATACTCCTGTCTTGCACATCTAACATATATGACAAAATGATACAATCATCAATAAGCCCTCAATTATTTTCTGTGATTAACTTCTTTTTACTTCAGACTGTATATTTTAATAAAAACACAATGCAGTATCTAAACGCTTATCCAACTACCTCTGATTTAGAAGTCTGAGTAAGAATCAACTGTCATTGCCTTAGCACATTAAATAATTCCTTGCTACAATTTCCAACACTTTCACTGTCCAGTTTGCTTCAGATGATGTGATATTCTTAAAGGTAAATGAAAAAAAAAAAAAGCAAAGGTAAAAGAATTCAGATTTTTATCAGAAATGCTACATGTGGTGTCACACTTACCTGTTCTGATTACCAGTATTTTTTTTTT
>WAAB01025893.1:240371-255056 GCA_013389865.1 Piaya cayana
AAAAAAAAAAAAAGCAAAGGTAAAAGAATTCAGATTTTTATCAGAAATGCTACATGTGGTGTCACACTTACCTGTTCTGATTACCAGTATTTTTTTTTTGTGAAGTACTCTGCAGTCATAAATAGTCCCAATTAAATTATCTTAGTAGTAAATGGGAATCAATTTCAAGGACTTAGATAATTGACTTCAGTCAATATAACACTATATAGACAAATGAAACATACTTTCAAATAAAATCCCTTTGGAAACAAAGATATTTACTATAAAAATTATCACGAAGTGGTATGTATATGTGTGTGCTTTAAAAGACAGTACTGTTTTAAAGGTGGGAAATAGTATGCCTGCAGATGGTTTTGATCTGAACAAGCACTCCCTTAATGACTTTGTGTTGATCAAGACATAGATGCATCCCAGTCAACTTGGATCATTCCCTCCAGAAAGCATTTCTGATTCTCACGGAGCAAAAGCCAGAATGATTAATGAAGGTTTTCCACTTGTGATCATCTGTATATTCACAAACTTTTCATTACTGGTGATTTCACCCACCATGTCAACATTTACCTGGTTTAATTTTTTTTTTTTTTTTTGTAGTAATGAGGAGATCTCTGAAAAACAGCTCTATTGAAGCTAGTCAAAGTTGCAATACAAAACAACAGTTTCAAAACTTAGTACTTGATTCCCACCTCCCCCTTCCAATTTACACAAAAAAAATAACACCAGGAATTTGGTCCAGAGAATCATTGTATTATAAGGTTCTAGTCTAGTAGAGCCAAAGCATCATCAAACTATAAATGACAAATTCACTTAGGCTAGACTGCACTTTCAGACACAAGAACACAGGTTGGAACTGAAGAGACAAAAGACAATTTACACCAAAAGAGGATGCCCTCTGTCCTCTACCTTCACTGCTTCAATACTTGCTCTTTTTCTCTGCTGTATGTCCTGACACAGAATGGTCAATGCCCTTCAAACAACCTTCTTAACAGTATTTGTATTTCAGAAAGATGAAGGAAGCTTCTTCTGGTGCAAGATCTGAACAATAGGAATATATTCTGAACAATAGGAATATATTCTCAAGTGACTGTTTTCTGTCAAGTTTCAACTGGGAACCTAGGTGATTTGCTCCTATTAGCAGACATAGAATCACAGAATCACAGAATCACAGAATGACCGGGTTGGAAGAGACCCACTGGATCATCGAGTCCAACCATTCCTATCAAACACTAAACCATGTCCCTCAGGACCCCGTCCACCCGTAACTTAAACACCTCCAGGGAAGGCGAATCAACCACCTCCCTGGGCAGCATATTCCAGTGCCTAATGACCCTTTCCGTAAAAAACTTCTTCCTAATNGGATTGCATTCTGCTATAAGAAGTGTGGCTAGCAGGTCAAGGGAGGGGATTCCGCCTCTCTACTCCACTCTTGTAAGACTCCACCTGGAGTACTGTGTCTAGTTCTGGAATCCTCAATATAAGTACAATATGGAATTTTTGGACCAGGTCCAGAGGAGGGCCATGAAAAAGATCAGAGGTCTGGAGAAACTCCCATATGAGGACAAGTTGAGAGTGTTGGGGTTATTCAACCTGGAGAAGAGAAAGCTCCAGGGAGACCTAATGGTGACCTTCCAATACCTGAAGGTGGCCTACAAAAAAGCTGAGGAGGGGCTTTACAAAGACCTGTAGTGATAGGACTACAGGGAATAGGTATAAATGAGAGAGGGACTGATTTAGAGTAGACATAAGGAAGAATTTCTTCATTATGAGAGTGGTGAGACACTGGCACAGGTTGCCCAGGGAAGCTGTGACTGTCCCATCCCTGGAGGTGTTCAAGGCCAGGTTGGATGGGACCTTGGGCAACCTGGTCTGGTGGGAGGTGTCCCTGCCCATGGCTGGGGGATTGGAACTAGATGATTTTTAAGGTCCCTTCCAACACAAACCATTCCACAATTCTATGATTCTTTCATGTACTTGTTCCCTAATGAGTTTGGCACACTGATCAGCTGTAGAAGTGGCTCTAATTTTGTGCAATTTAGATATCACTTTATATGAAATGACACAAGACTTTGGTGTTCTTTGAAATTAAATCACTTACTCTACTGACTTTCCTTTTTTCCTCCCTATGGTTTATGAAATATCTATTCAAATGGCGGTGCTGATCTGCAGCAGTTCTCCCTGCTGACTTCGGCCAGCAAGCTGCTCATGAATCTAGCAGATGTTTCAGTTGTCTAGGCCAATGGAAACCTTATGGACCCTTTTTTCTTCATCTCCTCCCAGGAGCAAATGTTAGTACAGCAGATATCTGGATGTGTGCCATGTAGCAACAGAGACAGGAAAAAGCTGCTGCAGCTTTGCTAAGCATGGTGTTGTATACTGATTTTATTTTTTTCAGTCCTGTCTAACAGGCTTATTTGCAAACACCGTACTTCTCAGACATAGCCAAATGTTAAATCTTTTCTTTTTCAGACTTCCCTGTTGGGCTATTGAACCTTAGATTAATAAAAAGATTGAAATTATAAAGATACATTCATGCATCAGACATCTTTTTCCCTGCCAATACAGGTTCAGAAGTGCCTAGATGTGAGTTACTTTTAGCAACATGCCCCTAATAGGATGCATAGACTGTGTCAGGGAAACTATTAAGGAGATTTAGGTAAAAGAACAATCTAATTTTTAAATGTTTCATTTAAAATAAATTAATTAAAAGGAAATTATATATGGCTGAATTCTCCAGCTGCCCTTCAAAAATAGCTATATGGAAAATCATTCTTTTATCACTTGACCTAGCTTTCACAGTAGATGGAAGGAACAGTCTCTCCTTATTCCTAATTTCTATGTTTTTAATCTAGAGACTGTATCTTTTTTATTATGACCTTTGAATCTTTTTTTTTTCTGTGATAATTACAAACCATTTCCAGTGGTCTATTAATAAAAATTTTCAAGTCAAATATCATATTTGTCTGAAATTCTTGCCCCTACTGTTCTTAAAAGTAATGAGTTGGTATTGGTATGACAGAAGGAATCAGCAGAAAAACATTTTCTAAATTTATTCACTTTATGCATTCATTAGATGTATTTTTAAATATTGGTATCTGATAAACATCTCTCATGAGTCAGTTAAATTCTGACTCCATAGAACACACAAAAAGGGACAGCATGGGTGTACATGTGTGAAGCCAGCAGCAGAACTAGGAATTCAGATAGAGCTGACTTCTGAATTCCCATAAAAGGCATTAAATGTTTAGCTTCATTATAACCTGGATTGAAATCTTTGTCTCTTTTAACTAAAACAGCCTAGTGTGTGTCCAACAGGCCCACAGAGTAACTTTATTCATCAATTATTTTCAATTAGAAAAATAGCATATACTTAGGAAGCAATTCCAACTTCTTACAACAATGCAAACTTACTCTCTTCCTTTTGGTGTGTCCTCTTGCACAAAAAATCCTTTAAGGATCTGGAATAAGATTCACACGTTTGAGGTTTTTTTTTTTTTTCCTTTTGAATGCAGTTAATTTAAGAGCTCCATACAAACATTCATGTACTTCTACAGCTAAGCTCTACTTAAATAAAAAAAATTAACAGATTTTTATTTTTAGAAAGGTATGCCCAAGGAGCTACAATATTTGTATGCATTATATATATATCTCTCTAACGTGTGGAACACAAAGGATCTGTGCAATAACATTTTTTTTTTAAATCCACTGAAATGTAAGAAATCAGCAAGTATATTGATACATGCATTAAAGTAATTTTCTAGATTAGTGAATCCACGTCAGTAATGGTTGACTAGCTTTCCTACTTGGCTGTAAGAATATTTTAGTTGAATCCTTTTATTTTACAATTTACAGAATTATTCTAAAGGCTACTGGTACCTAACAAAATTTTGACTTGAATGAGTCTCTTCTAGAAAACAAACAATAACACTCATTCTGCACATACTTGTGAAAATGTTTCTTTGAGTCAAATTTGCAGGATAGTCAACAATTCTGTGGCTAGTCACATTAACGTTATCTTGCTTCTTGCATTTTACATAGTACCTTGATACAAATATGGTTTTTTCAGGATTAAATCACATTATTTTTTAATGACTGAAAGACAGGAGAGCTACCATAACATACATATCTCTAAAGCCCAATAAGGAAAGTGGCTGTGGAGTGACAACATATTAGTTAAAAATGTGCAGTGCAGTTGGAGGTTTGCTTGTGGAATGACAAGCTTCTCTCGAACAAGCTTTAATTTTACTAGTGTGGTCATCAGTAGCTCAGATGACATAACTACACATTGTTATTACCTGAATCAGTGCCTCGCATATGCACACAAAAATGAAACTTTGAGTTCCCTAAGCAGTATTGCCATGAGAGTCAGGAAGAAGAAAAACTACTCAGTATATAAGGATAAGCAGAGTCCTCTTTGTGACTCATGGAGTAAGAAGCAACAATATTCATGAGGGAACGTATAGGGCAACTCCAGGTGTGGAGTTTCCTTAATCACCCTAAAGGATGGAAAATTTGAAAAACTAAGATAAATGCTGTTATGCTAATTAGAAAATGCAAAGAAAAGAAGAATTTCTCAGTTGCATATATTAGTAAATAGCTGTCAGGTTAGCAGTCTGGAAAATTGTGAGCTGCATAATCACATGCAAAATTTAAGCGATTCTTCTTGGAGTCAATTCTACCAAATGCTTATTAATTACATTAATATTGAGTGTTGATGGGTTTTAGTTATAAGAAGAAAAGGTAAGCAGAGCAAGTGTGAATTAGAATGCATTAAGATTTACCACAAATTCATTTTCAAAAACATAAGAGCTTGCCCACACTCAGGAAAAAAAAAATCTACCACTTGGCAAAGAATTCATTATATGGCAGAGGAGGATATGAGATAAAATTCAGAAAACTAATTTATTAGCTTAATTATAGCAATTTTTATGTTATTTTATTTTATAAATCTCAGCAGTTACCACAACCAGCCGAAACAGGGAAAGAGATTTCTTCATTAGGAAAATATAAATGCCAAAGACTACATTCACATATTAGGGGAAGGCAGGAGAGGAGAGGAGGGGATAAAATGACGAAAATCTGTTACACAAATTGAGACAACTAGACTTTTTCTGGACAGCAGAGTGAGTTTCTCAGGTGAAGAAATGAAGGAGCAATACACTGAATTAATGTGTCTCAAGGTGGACCAATGTCAGTTAAACTTGAGGTTTTGAATTCTGATTTTTTAAAGTAAGCTTTTAAAATACATTGTTTATAAATAAATAATGGGTTTAGGTCTTCCGAACAAGTGTAATTATTTTAGCAACCTTCAATCACAGTATGTTCTATATCTGGTCTTTGTTGCTTGGGGTTTTTTTGTTTGGTTGGGTTTTTTTAAGTTAAAGAGTAGAAAAACTAACATGAATATTTCTGAATCTTGTTGCCAGCTGATTTTTTTTCTACTGTTTGCACAAAGCACTTCTTTCTTGGCATTCATACACTCAGCAATCAGAATCCCTGCCTGAAAGACTATATATGAGGGGAAGGTAAAAGGAAAACTATCTCCCTCACCATGTGCCATTGTTTTGAGTATCCAGACTTCTGTATTCTCAAGACTTAGCACCTATTTATGTACACTGACAAGACAAACAAGCAAGCACTTATAACACAATGTTTTATTAACATTACTACTGCAAATTTTATACTCACACATATCTACGTGTTTGTTGTACAGACTCCCTTGACTGCAGCTATTCTAAAGCATCCGGTTTTATTCTGAAGAAGTTACCTAAGAATATAATAGTTTGTAAATAATTTTATTTGGGAAGAGAAACTGATGATGTAATGGGGATTTTAAAAAGTGCACGAACAAAAAGCACATAAACCAACATAAAATGTGACTTTGCCTATGATTCAATTTTTTTCTCAATGTTCAGCCTAAAGGCATCTGTCTCACTTAATATTTTTTAAATTTTTTTTTCAGTCTCTTGCTCAGTGTTTTCTTCAGAGCAGGCTGTGGGAAGCAGCCAACTGCTACAGTATCAAATCCTACAAAGGCTCCTTTTTTAATTTCTCCATTATTGACCTAGAGCAAGCAAAGCTATCTCCACACTATATTCCAATCTACAGTGTAACAATATTTTTACTGATCTTCCTGATCTTCTTTCACAGAACCACAAACACAAAATCACATCAACAAAGTGATTCAGGCAAACTAAATTGTTTCATCAGTACGTGTATTTCATGTTTACCCTTTGGGCCAGGCAGTTGTGAGGTAGAGGTCACTGTCCTTTTCAGCATCCTTGTATTGTTATTTTTAAATTATCTTAAGTTTAATAATTATGTATCCCTATTTCAAGAAGCTACTGAAAATTCCATAACAATATCTTTCTAAAACCTTAGTGAAAAATAGGCTCTTCTATACCTCTTGATATTACATGTGCTGTTTTACTCACTTTTGGATGTTGCTACTTCTGCTTGACTCTGAGAATCAAAGGAACAGTAAGAATGGTAGTAATAAAACCATCTTGTAGAACCACGCATTGCATAAAAAGCAAAAGTGAGTTCTCCTGAGCACCACAGGCTTATTACACACACTTATAAATCTTACAGTGTTCACTGGATTTTCCATTCTTCAGTTCCCCCAGAATAATATCCACTGATGAAAACAGATTTATCGATACAGTAATGCCAATATAAAACAAAAGTCAGGAGAAATGTTGCCTGCTGTAAAATACTGCATTTCTAAAAAAATATCGTCACAGAAGAGAATTTGATCTTCTCAATTAATTTGATCTATAATTAAATCATGTTTAATTTAGATATTCTTCAGTTTATAATTTATATCTTCTGCCATCAAAAGTAGTTGCCTTGAAGACTTTTGTCAAGTACGCTTCTATATGACAGAGTTGGATCAGCAAGTCTAGCTTACTCTTTCTTTGGCAGCAGAATCTAGAAGATCTCTGCTGCTTTTCTCTAGGTGCTTATTTCCTTTGCCAAGTTCTGCTTACTTTGCTTTGTGTGCTGCTGTACTGCTTCAGCTGTGAGGCTGGCCAGACATCGAACTGAATCTCTGAAATGATTCGATTTCAGCAGTACTAGGCTGGTTGGCAAGCAGCTGAATCAGTGCAACCAAGGTCATGAGGACTGTGAGAACTCCTCTAATGTTGAACCCTAAGAGACAAAACTGGTGTCAAATAAAATTCCTGTGATTTCATGTATGTGAGAAAAACTTATATGCAAAAAGATACAAACAACAAATATGTGCTGAATCAAAATGCAAAAATATTCTAAAAGATGACTCAAAACCCAGTTGAAGAGTTCTCTTACTTAATGTTATACTAAACTGACTTACAGAATCAACTTACAATAACATTTCATAAAGGAAGCTTACATCTTTAAAAGACCAAGAACACTTGCTTGACTTTTACTTAAGCATAATTCTACCCCATGTTTTGAGCAGAGCAAAACAAGGTGACTGTTACAGTCTCCAAACAAGCCACTGTTACAGTGTCTCTTCCACTGCCAGACTCTAACATCATTTACACTGCTTCCAGGCATTTATTTTTAAATAATAAATTTACTGTAGCTAGCACATCTCATTCCCCATGCACAGAAACTTAACTTTCTAGGAGTAAATGCAGCTCCTCAGAAGATGCCCTCCGTAAATAAAAACAGCTTTTAATGGCTTTGCTTAGGGATAGCAGAAGGAAAAAACAAAACAAACCCAAACAAAACCAGACCCTTACATTTTCAGGAAGAAAACTGCTGTTGTAGACCTGCAGTGGCCTATAAAGAGAACGTTTTTAAATCTGTCTGATCATTACAATAGGATCCATTTGAATATATCATGAAGAAAAAAATGTTTAAAATACATTAAGCTTCTTCAAGAGAGAATGAAAATAAGAGAAAACAAACAATTGAAATTATGATTTGAGATTTGCATAAATATTTCCAATTTTTTTATGCAATGCTATAAGGAAAAAAATACATAATCCATTGATTCCAAGAGCTGCAGCTTCAATAAAAAAGAAAACAAACACAACATCAAACGTGAGACTTGTCAGAAGACAGCAGGAGATAACTCTCTTCTTCATATACAAATGAAAATGTGAAAGAAACAATTGTGTGTTGCATCACTGCTGCACTCCCATTCTTTTGTTCCAAAAGCCACACCAAATCCATTAAGCTGCTACTACAAGAGCAGGAAAAGCACAAAAGCTCTATGCCAGCCTATATTTGAGAACTGGTATAGTGATACAGAAAATTTAGTTGTTGCTGTTCACTGTTCTAACTACTGCTGTTACAAACACCGTTGCTTCAGGCTTCAAATACAGAAGGACAACATCCCAGGGAAGAAAAGGAAAAAAAACACAAACCCCAAAAAACCACCATACCAACAAAGTGAGCAACCCGTCTTGCCCCCCAAAGCAATATAACATCTGTTTGCATATAGGAAGTTCTGTTCCAAAAAATATGGAACAAAATATACCGCAAATCCAGAGCTTACAGAAAGCCCTCCAAGTCTGTGCACTGTAGCTGCTCTGTTCATATACAGCTGGTACGAGGCTTCTGGAAAATGCTCAATATGCTGCCTGTGAAATGGTCCTGCACATGCTTGCTGTGCATGAACAGCAGGTCTTTTTAGGTCTCCTTCTGGCTCTGAAGTGAGATGTGTGGCCAGGATTTCAAGAAATGTTGAGCTGTGCTGTCTTCAATGAAGCTTAAATGGAAGTGTGTGGGGGCAAGGTATTTAATTTCTGCTTCCTAGAACATAGTAGGAAAAAACTGTTCAATATGAATAAATGCCCATATCCTCATTATTGCAAAAGGTAGACTAAACAAATGTTTTGCTCCCAAATTACAGAAAAAATAGACATCTAATGAAAGATAGCACAACATCTCAAGAGCTATGGTGAAACAGTTACAATGAGAAACTAAGACTCTTCTCATTACTGCTAGCAGTATTTGCTACCTCTAGCAGCCAGGAAAACTAACCAGGCAAGTAAAGTTTTTATGTGTTCTCCCTGATACACTTCTGGACAATTCAACAGTACAAACAGTATTAAAATACCAAGTGGAAGTAAAAAAGTAGAAGGCAATTTTTCCACTTATACATCTGCATGGTGTGTTTGTGTTATTAAAGATGAGATAGAAAGCCTGTATCTATCCTCTAAGCAAGCACACTTGTTATAAGCCAGAAAAAAACTTTGCTTGTGTGTTATCATCCCCAAATTAATGAGTACAGAAGACAAGTCAAAGAGATGGCAAAAGAGCTACTTTTGGTGTATATGTAAGCTTCAGTTATTATAGTTAAAAAATATCCAGGAGACCATATTACATTTGGAACATTAGAGCATAACAGCAGAAATTAAGAAGGGACTAAAATGATACGATATGTTGCAGACAACACTACAGAAATTGAATCTGATGCAGCAAGAGTAAAAAGGCTGGTATAGAGGGCAGGGGGAGAAAAAAAAAAAAAGAAGCAACTGAATTGGACTGTAGGTAGAGAGAATATTTAAATCATTGCTTTGAGTAGATAACCTGCACATGATTGAAAGATCAGGAAGCCAGAAAGAAAAAAATTATGACAAGATGTCTGAATTGCAGTAAGCAATTTTTTGTTTGGTCCTTAATATACCTATCTTGACTTGTATAAAAGAGACTTAGTTTCCAAAGGGTAAGATCTTATTTGTTGAAAAACTGAAAACCACTAGTCAATTCTAAAACTTCTTCCTGAAATAACTTGGGTGTGAACAAGGTGTTTGGTTTTTTTTAAAAAAAAAAAGAAAAGAAAGAAAAAGAAACAATATAGAGAATATTGGAATATTGGATCAACATAAAGAAAGGTGAAAAAACAAACTCCATCAGTTCTGATTACATTCTGTTGAGAAAAGAAACCCTTCAGTCTTTGAAACACCAAAGTGGAACACTGTGAATTTTTATTTAGAATATGATTTTTAGATTGTTAATTTATTTTAAAATATCATCTTTTACATTAGGTAAAATTTAAAATCACATATTGGCTAAAGAATGTTAAACAAACTAAAGACAAGGTATATAAGAAAACATTTAAGGTTTAGTAAATTTGAACATTTAAAATTAACAATTATTTCACCATGAGACTTTAATGACTTTGAAAAAAAAAGTAATATATTTTTGTCCAATAGAGAAGATTTTAATGTAGAATTTTCTCACAAAACAAACTCAGTCCATTTCCATGAGTTCCAACACATTCATTTACATTTATACGTGGTCTCTAGCTGCATCACAGGATAAAAGAGACCATTAACAGAACACAAAGTCTATCTATATTTTCCTCCTATGAGTCACAAGAAATGACAATAAATTATTAAAGTAGAAGTATAGAATAGACGATACTAAAGTTTCTAAACCAATTTTCATTCTACTTCAAGATGGGTGTGGAGGGAATTGACTAATAAAAAGCCTTACACACAAAATCCATTACAGGAAGGCTCATTTCCCCAAAAGTGGGTCAGAATCAATTTCAACCTCGTTAACAGGATGTGAAAATGAAGACTGTTGAAACAAGCAGTGCAGGAAAGAGATTTTTAAAGTCTTTGTTTTGTACTCAAACACTAAGTTTAACAAACAAATTTTCAGGGATCAAAGCTAGCCTATTACGAAGCATAAAACTACCTCTGAAAACCATAAATTATGTATGGAGCAGGCATATTTACTAGTGCTGCTAGTAATGCAGAACAACTCTGAATGAGTACTGACTGCTGAATGCCTCATGTTCTTTTATGATGAATTATGCAGAAAGCTCCAACACCATAACTATGCTAAGTTGCTAGAGTTCATGTACATGAGCATTTGTGAGTCATTCAATAAGTAGTAGACAAAAATATTACCTTTTTCTTTTGCTCAGGTCCAATGTTTTGTGGAGAGTAATTGCCACTAACACAAAAATGGATATATTGAAAAATACCAGATGAAATTATTGCCTTCTCCACCTCCTTTCCCTTTCTTTTATTTAGTTTTCTTCTCTCCTCCCCTATCCTCATCATGTCTCCCTTCTTCAAGTGATGCAGCAGCATAAAACTTAGATGTACTGATTGATGTACCAAATTTAATGAGCAGAAACAGCATTTAAGAATATAACAACCAGTAAACATGTCAATTTGAATATTTCCTCCATCATGAACATTTAATTTTCAAAAAAGCTTTTGCTTCTTCAAAACAAGGACAATTTCAGAACAGGTTCATTTATATTGAATATGCAGAAGAATTTAAAGCACTAGATGAAGTGTAGGGAATGTCTACGTGGCTCAGTGAGGCACAATTCGCTATCTCCCCCTCCAAGGTAGTGACATCCAAAAGCCATCTGCTATGCTTCTGTCAATAGGTCTGGATTGCTTTGATGCATAATTATGCCCTAGCTGTACTATTTCTGATTTGAGATGTACGTCAGTATTTCTTTCTGCCATCCTCACTGCACTCCACAAGTTAGTGTCTGTGCAGGGATTTTTAGGACACAGAATCAAACCCAAAGCAGAACAAGTGCAGGTTTTCCTGTCCAAATCTGAGGCACATAAGGAAACAGCAATCTGCTGAGGAGAAATATGTGAAGAACAAAGAAGTAGTCATCAGGATTTTTCCAGAAGTTTAAGAATAAAAGATTAACCTAAACCCTCCACCCATATAAGTGCATTATGAGCCTGCTTGGTTAACCAATACATAGGTCATGTACGGCTGTAGGCAAGCTATCAGATTCAAGTCAAAGCACAGTGGAATATGCTTCATATGCAACTTGTCTTAATATATTATGGATGGAAAATACAAAGTGCTACTAAAAAAAAGGCAATATTCCCTCTAAATCATAGAATCACCAGGTTGGAAAAGACCTCTTGAATCACTTTGAAGTAGTTCTGATTCCAAGTAAATAAGAAATTATCTTTTACTCCTCATGCGATTTTCAGAATCCAAAGTCTATTTTTATTTATTTAGACTTCTATAGAAGTAAAAATATATAATTTTATTCCTCTCTCTTTTTCACATTGAAGACAGTGGTTTAGCACACTGCATTTTTCTCCCAGACTTCTCAGTTAAAGCAGGTGGTTTAATTTTCAGATCTTCAGGGAAAAATATCCATCTTGGGCTGAAACTTTATCTGTCTTATTTCAGCAGAGAGGATTCATTTTTTTCCTCTTTAAGAAAGTTATAAACCTCATCTTGAAGTCTTTGAAGATGAAATGTATTTTCCCTATGCTCCTAACTTCACCAATGGCCTAGAGATTTAACAGAAAACTAGGTCATTAGAGTCTTCAATACTTTCTTTGACATAGCTAAATGACATCTCTTCTGGAATCCAAATGTCATTTTTGCCCTTTATTCTTAGAAAAATATATGTCAATCCCCACTAGAAAATACTTTGATAGAAGATTTAAATCAATGGGAAATAAAATAAGTTTGAGGTGCTGCTTCTTTACAGCTTTTGTTTCAGATCCATTTCCTAGGCTTCCTGAACTGCCCAAGCCTCTCACAGCTGGATAGTCTCTTCTTCTGATAAAAGAATGAATCCAAAGGTACACAGGTCTGTGCATTTTGGAGACCAGCTCATGAGGTTCAGGGTTAGAAAAATTCTGCTTCACTTCACACTGGTTTAGAGAAAAAGCAAATATAGCATTTTTGTGAACTGTCATGCTACAATCTGACTTTACATTGTAATATATTCAACAGCAATTCAAAGTATAATGAATACGGTACCATACTGTAGATAACTGAATAGCAATGGGTGAAACACAAAGCTCAGTGGGGTTTAAGATTAAATGGTTTCTTCCAGTCATAAGTGTTGCAAGCTGAGAAAGCCTTGTGAATCCTTTCATTGGCATCCTCCTGACACCTGCCTGGCACTCTCACTCCTTCAGCACAGCATTCATCTTCTAAGAATCCCCACATCTCTCCCCCACATTTTAATCATGGCTTTAAATTTTACAGACTGACTGGGATTTTGTGTTTTCCTATTAAGCTCCCCCAGGATATGCTATTTACATCTAACAGAAGCTCACATCACACACATAAGGGGAAAAAACCAAACCACACAACAACCCAAAACCAAAAAAACAAAGAGAAACGGAAACACATTGTAATATAAATTGCCATGAATACCTCAGCAAGTATAATTACAGAGACCTCTATAGCCACAAGGTCTTAAGAGTTGAAGGACAAAAGTGACAGAAAAACTCCAAAAATGGGAAAAAACCCACCACTTTAGGGCCTGGTGGGAGGCTGGGGCAAAAGTGTGAAATTCAAATTAGTATGGAAGCCGGAAGATCTGAGCAGTAGAAATACAGCTTAGTTTAATTGCTATATAAAACCTCTGTTACCATTTAATTCAAAATCCTCTCCCGCACACTTCAGCAGTTCCTTCTCCCATCACCTTTCACACAGGACCTGAGTATGTAAAACTTTAATAAGCATACAGGTAGCAAATTATGGAAAAGGATTTACAATATATGTAGCAAGTTGGAAGATACATATAAGGCACTTGTGAAATTAATGGAAAAAAATGCAAAGAACAGGAAATGCCCAATAAAGTCCCTTAAAGATACATAGCTTGCCAAAATGCAATACTGTTGGAAACATAATACAGAATTACTATACGTACTTAGTACACAGCTAAAATAATAAGTCCACTACAAAGTGGCCAGCAGACAATTATAATCATAAGAAAGATGCAAAAATCACTTATCAGTGATTATTACATATGAACTATAGCTGTAATTCAGATTAGATTAGATACAATTTGTACTTTTCAAATTCCACTGCTTGCTGTTTTATCACTACTCAATAGCATTATACTTGCTAAATACCAGTTGTCTTGACTAAAACCCCTACCTACAACCACCGTGACATGCTGGAGAAGTAGTATGTAGCCTAGGCCACCCTGGAAAGATAAGGGACCAAAAAATAACTATCTGTCTACCAAAACAAAGCCCAAAACAAGATTTCGTAGTCATCTGTGTATTACTCATGGAGATAAAAAAAAGGAGGAGGAAGGAGATGGTCATCTTACAATTAAAGATAATCTTGACTGAAGAAAATGTTATGTGAATAGGTTACTTCTAAATATTAGAAGAACATGCCTGGCAATTGGAAGGGAAGTTTCACACTTTCAATAATCAGAAAACTTTCTGAGGGGGAAAACAAACCATCTTTTCAGAAGAATTCATATATGGAGGAGGTAATATGTGATGTTTATTTAAAAAAATGGACTTGGTGATTATGAATATCTCTTATAGCTGTCCACATTCCTCAATACCACACACAATTTGCTTTTCAAAAGCAGGCCACAGGCTAGAATACTGTACCTAAAAAGTCAATTAAATTCATGTCCTTTGGGAAGCATGTAACATTCTTCAGGTAAGACTGACAAGTTTACAGCCTAAATCTCTGAAATGACATCTTATTTTAAGGAAGTGTTATGGGAAATAATGCTTTGCTCTTCACAGAAGCACTAAAGAAAGTAAGCTTAGTGTCATCTGCAAACTTGCTAAGGGTGTATTTGATCCCCTCTTCCAGATCATTGATAAAGACATTGAACAGGGCTGAACCCAGCACTGAGCCCGGGGGAACCCCACTTGTCACTGGCCTCCAGCTGGATTTAACTCCATTTACCACCACTCTCTGGGCCCGGCCATCCAACCACTTTTCCACCCAGGAGAGTGTGTGCCTGTCCAGGCCAGA
>WAAB01025894.1:1402-26981 GCA_013389865.1 Piaya cayana
GAATATGCAGTAATTCATCCTTAGGTACTGGCTAGACCTTCTGTTATTCTCCAGATGTCTTCAGAAGTGCAGGGGTAAAATCCCCTGACATAAAAGAGAGCTTCTGGTGTATTATTTCTAAAACTAAAAGTGTAATGTTCGGTAAATTTCATGGTGCAACATCACAAAGTACACAAAATTGAGTATATTTTGTGTTCCATTCTAAAATTTGCACCTCAAATATTGTCTTCAGTTCCGGGCATCTCACCACAAGAAGGATGTTGAGGTTCTGGAGTGTGTCTAGAGAAGAGCAACGGAGCTTGTGAAGGGGCTGGAGAACAAGTCTTACAAGGGGCATCTGAGGGAACTAGGGTTGTTTAGCCTTGGGAAGAGGAGGCTGAGAGAAGACGTTATTGCTCTCTATAACTACCTGAAAGGAGGTTGTAGAGAGGAGGGAGCTGGCCTCTTCTCCCAGGTGACAGGAGACAGGACAAGAGGGAATGGCCTGAAGCTCTGCCAGGAGAGGTTCAGGCTTGACATCAGAAAAACATTTTTCACAGAAAGGGTCACTGGACACTGGAACAGGCTGCCCAGGGAGGTGGTTGATTCACCTTCCCTGGAGGTGTTTAAGGCATGGGTGGATGAGGTGCCCAGGACCATGGTTTAGTGGTTGATAGGAATGGTTGGACTTGATGACCCTGCAAGTCTTTTCCAACCTGGTGATTCTGTGATTCTGTGAAAACCATGTAATAGAGTTATGTCTGTGTGTATATACATACACATATGTACATATATATGCAGAGTATGGTTAATAATAACCAGATTTCAAGGTAGACAGGTGTGTTTACATAGGTGAAAGTGAGCATGACAGTTTATTGCAAGTCTGCTGCTTTCATTAATTATGAATGTTCCATACGATAACATTTCTCTTAGAGGAAAAAAACCTATCAAAATAAAAGGGTATTATTTACATAGGTGTCAGAGTTCCTGCAGTTGATATTCTCAGCTAAAAGTGAGTCCCAAGTCACACTGGACTGGTTTCATATTTCAGGCTGTTATTTGCAAAGTGCAAAAGGGTAATATTTCAGCTGGAGTAAGATGAAGTTGTTCAAATTTGATTTTAAAGGCAAAGAATCACAGTGGTTTAAAATAAGCTTTGCATAGCCTCTGCCTCTAAGATACTTTCTAAGGCATTCAGCTACCATGGTGATGAATGTGGTATAAATAGAAAATAGATTAGATAGAATCCAAAATGTTTCTAAGTAGATCTAAATTAACAGTGGTCATTCAGGAAAGAGAGGCAGGAAGCTGCCATGCAAAATTTAAGAAAATACAATCCAGTAGTAAATTCAGAGTGGTTCATAGGAAGAGGAAGATAAGAAGCAGTTGGTAATATCATGGTTGGTAATACAATATCAATACAAGTATTGGATTCTGATTCTGTTCAAGCCTAGCACAGAAAAAGCAGACAGAGGAGATGTTTTAGAAACTTGAGAAGCAAAATAAGATTTTTACCTGGGGGAGAAAAACCTCTTTTAAACAGATAGGTGCTAGAAATGGCAATGTTCCCCCATGTATCTATGAAGCAAATAAAGGATCCCCAACCATGGGATACACAACTATGAAAGATGCAGAAATAAGTAAATTCCACAAAAGATGCACAACTCGGTCGCCACTCAACCAAACACTCTAACATGCATCTTATAACATAAGACCCAAATATAATGTAATGGCAGCCAGTACTTTTTAGTCTGTTTGCATAAGCAGCCTATAGCTTTCTGCTATGATATATTAAGGACAACGGTTTGGTAGGAATTCAGAGGGACTATTCAAGTGTTTTAGGTTGCGGGTGGACTGAAGCAACCTGCCAAAGAATTGTCTTAGATAAAGCCATGTACAAGTCTATGTACCTATAAAGAATACATAAGAGGTTAATGTGTATTCTACAGGTATCTTTGTGTGAATAGTTTGCACTGTGTTCCTGCTTTTCTTTGGCTCTGTTTTGTCTGCAGCCAAGGCGAAAGCTCAGCTTCTCCAGCAATTTGCTTTCCAGTGATTGAGTAATACTCTGTGATTGCTAGTGTGTGAACACCATTACTCGGTGGCCTTTCCTAGTTATCGTATGATGACAAGTGTGTAACAGCTGCCCTTAACCTAGCCTCCTATTTGAGATGATCAAGAGATTAAAGACCTGTCTTTTGTGCAGCTACTTTTTGAGCTTCTGAATTGAGTCTTTTTTATGTTGTCATCTTTTCTGCTAGTTAGAAAACAAGTTGAGACTTCAATCATGTCTTTATGACCAAGAAGCAAGCACTGGTTTTGGCTGGTCAGATGAAGAAAATTGGAGAGTGCAGTTTACCTAACTCAAATGTAATTCACTCAATATGATCTGATAACAGTTCTCCACTACTTAGCAAAATCAAAGTTTAAAGGAAGAGCGCTGACAAGCCACTTATCTAGAGATTGCAATTTCGGATTTGAAAATAATTTTTAAAAAACCAACAAACCACAGCTAAAATGATTTTGGATGGAGCATAACAGCTGAGCAGAACAGAAACTTCAAGGGATGGGTGAGAGTGCTCCCTCACCCTTGTGTTATTCAATTTAAGATTCTCTGTGAGGAGGTAGAAGCGCAGGAGAATACTCCCAGGGCCTCTACGAAGATGTCCACTAAATAAGGAGTGATGCAAGAATATACCCTTACAATGGTCCCTTTAACTGGAATTCACCACGAATATGTGGCCTGCAGGTAAACTGGACAATGTGAACCTAAGTGCCAGCAGTACAGTCCCTCAAGAGATCTTAGGTCTTATCGGTAGCACTACGATAGCCTAGTGATGTTTCAGATCAGCTCAGCAATGAAGAAAAGCTGACTGAAGCTGATCTCAAGCAGAGGAGAGGTTATGTAAACAAAGAAAACCTTTTTTGTAGTCTCATGTCTTTGAGGCATGTAAAGGCAATCGGTTAACTTGCTAATTAATTTGGTGATGTCCCTGGACTCTGAGCTGTCACTAAGCTTGTACATGCATTTTGTTTATAAACCCTGACTTCTCCTGGCAGATTACATATGTAACCAACGCTGGGTTTCCATTACCCCTTCTCTGAATTAGCAACATGATATATCGGGGTATGACACTATCAGCTTTTAAGATGCATGATCTAGAACACAATGTGCAGTTCATGCTAGTAACACAAACATAGCATAAATGCATCACAAAGTACCTTCTTCTTGCATACTGGCTTCTTGATAGCTAGGCGTTGGCTCATTTTCTCAAAGTAATCTAAGAGTTTCTTAGTTGGCTGCTCTGTTCTGGTTGAATAAATCCTCACAGGAGTAAATGGTTATCAAAACTTCAACACCTTCTTCTTTAGATTACCTTCTTTATTGTAAACACACAGTTGCATCAACACTTTAAGATAAAACCTCCTAAAATAAAAGCAAAACCCCAGTCCTTTCCTGCCTACACAGTTCTCCCTTTGAGATTGATATGAAAGAATAGCAGCTATTAGCCACGTCACACATTTCTGAAAGGCATTTGGATGCTGTGGTATAAAGGGATGTAGACAAACCAATATAAAATAGCACAGCTTCAGTAACTTCAATGTATCTCATGGCAAGCTCTACAGAAAGTCAAACTGAGACCTCACGCACTTCTTGAGTATCCATTTCCCTTTCCATACAGCTTAAACTCGGCTAACTGTTGTGGCCTATATGGTGCTGAGAATACAATATAAGTCCTTTGGGTTTGAAGTAGAAGTAACAATAGCTATGACCTAAGGGAAAGGCCATGATATTCTCCAAGTGCTGCATGATGTTATTGGAAGTATCTATCTTTTGATAAGCTGTGTAGATCAGGTGTCTCCTACTTCCTTTTCTAACTGAGGAACCAGTCATCATTACCATCATTTAAATAATCATTAGATACTTGATTTCTAATGTACCACCAGGGTGAATGAATGTTTTCACATTCCTCATTGCTGTAAGACCATCAGCTGATATATGCTATCACAATTTCATGGCACAACTTTTGTTCCAAGTTCTCTATGAATCTGTCTCTTTGTTACTCAGACTACAGACAGATGTCCTCTTCTGGATCCAGCTGGAAAATCTTAAGATGTTACTGTGCTTTACTCCTCCCCACACTTCTGCTAACAAAGCAACTTATCTGAGTACTCCCTAACCCACTTCAGGCACAATCCACTGAGCTCCTATTTAAACTGTTTGAACTATCTCAGCTGATTATGCTTGAAGTGGGTTAGGGAGCACTCACACAAACAGCTGGGAGAGCTGGGGTTAGTCATCGGTGCCCAAGGGACCCTGGTAAACAGCTTGAGAAGAGAAGGGCAGGGCACAAATGTTTCAAGCCTCTGCAGCTGTTTGCAAATTGAATGCTTACATGAAGCCAGTAAATTGCATGTGAGCTATGGCAATACCTCTGTTTCCAGATGAGGTGTTCTTCTCAGCCGTAATAGCTAGCAGCTTCTCGAGGAGATAGGAAAAAAAGAAGGAAAGTTGAGAATTACAAGTTTATAGTGAAGTGCCCATATAGCATATGAGCAGACATTATCTGAGCCCACCACAGCATATTGTGTAACAGCATGGGAGAGGGGAGATTTTGGCCAGGAAAGTCAAAGCATATTCTTCCTTTTATCTGTTGGATGCTAAAGCAGTGCCTTTCACATGCCATTTGGATTTGACTGGCCTGAAGAGGGGGAGGGATGATTTCTATCAAGCTTCAGTCCCCAGTCCTGGAGTCTGCTTATTAGTCTCAGCGTTAGCTGTTTCAATCCACTGACAAGGGAGTCCTTCCAACAAACAAATTGGGCTGCTTTCCACCACTCTCTATATCTTCCAAAATCTCCAAGGGGAATGGAGTGAACAAATATGTTGAGCAAGTGTGCTCGGTTTGTGGTAAATAGCTGAACAACCCTCCCAGGGCACACACGCAGTCTTCAGCCATCACACCAATGTCAGATCTGAGGACCAGAGGGTACATCCCATCAATTTTCATATACAAGCCTGCAGTCTGAATAAGGTTCTGGTGTAATGATGTGGAGCTGGGAGAGGGTGATAGAAAACTACACCCTCATGGGAAACACACTTGTTCTCTTGGTTCATGCTTGGGCCCAGGCATCTGCAGGGTCTATTTCTGGCATTACCACGCACTCACAGTATGACCAGGGCTGAGTCATATATGAGACATCATTAGCCTGCATGTAAATTAGGTGTCAACAACTTTGCAGGTGATGTTTGTTGCAGACTATTTGTTTTTCAAGTGCTTTAAGTGTACTAATATGTTCTGTTCTAGGTCTGTTTACGGACAACCTGGAGGATTTGAGGGCTGTAGTGTGGCCACCTGCACCCAGAGCAGCCCAGATTTGTGTTTTTTCACCTGACTGATTCAATGTTGGTGTTTTTTCCTGGGGCAAACCCCACTTTCACTGAAACGTGAACTGTGAGGCCAGTCTTGCTCTGAAGGGCAGCAGCATCTGCAGTGTTGGCTATGAGGAGGTTAACACTTCCTTCACACACAAGTGCTGTATCATTTGTGGGAATACGTGGCTTGAGAGAAGCTTTAAAGCTGATGAAATCCATCTAGGCCAGTGAGTTCTTGCTGGGGCCAACCCTGGCTAACAGGTCTGAAACACCAGCCTAGATAGAATCATAGAATTATTAAGGTTGGAAAAGACCTTTAAGATCATCCTGTCTGATCATCAGTAAAGAAAACTTTCCTAATAACCAATCTAAATCTCCCCTGGCACAACATGAGGTCATTTCCTCTCAACCTATCACTTGTAACTTGGGAGAAGAGACCAACACTCACCTTGCTACAACCTCCTTTCAGGTAGTTGTAGAGAGTGATAAGGTCTCCTTTCAGGTAGAGAGTGATAAGATCTCCTCTCAGCCTCCTCTTCTCCAGACTGAACAATCCCAGTTTCCTCAGCTGCTCCTCATATGACTTGTGCTTCAGACCCTTCACCCGATTTGTGGTCCTTCTCTGGACACACTCTAGCAATTACTGTCGTGCTCTACTCTGCACTGGTGCAGCCCCACCTTGAGTACTGCGTGCAGTTTTGAGCACCACAGTATAAAAAGGATATAAAGCTGCTGGAGAGTATCCAGACAAGGCCAAAGGTTGGTGAAGGGTTTAGAGGGGAAGCTGTATGAGAAGAGGCTAAAGTCATTTGGTCTGTTCAACTTGTAGAAGAGACTTAGGGAAGACCTCGTGACTATCACAAGAAGAGGAGGAGGAGTAGGCGCTGATTTCTTTTCACTGGCGACCAATGATAGGTCCTGAGGGAACCACAGGAAGATGTGCTAGGAGAGGTTTAGGTTAGATATTATGTAAAGGTTATTCACCCAGAGAGTGGTGGAGCACTGGAAAAGGCTCCCCAGGGAAGCAGTTACGGCACTAAGCCTTACAGTACTCAAGAAGGATAATGCCTTCAAGACACATGGTGCAAATGTTGGGGTTGTCCTATCCAGGGACAGGAGTTAAACTCAATGATCCTTATGTGTTCTTTCCAACTCAGGACATTCTGTGATTCACCTGGAATACTGTTTCCAGTTCTGGAATCCCAAACAAAAGAAGGATATGGAACTGTGGGAATGGGTCCAGAAGAGCACCACAAAGATAATCAGAGGGCTAGTGCACCTCTGCTATGAGAACAGACTGAGACAGTTGGCGTTGATCAGCCTGGAGAAGTCTCTAGGGAGCTGCCTTCCAATACCTGAAGGGGACCTACAGGAAAGTTAGGGAGAGGCTTTTTACATGGGCATGTAGTGCTAGGATGAGAAGGAATGGCTTTAAATTGGGAGGGGGGAGATTTAGATTAGACACTAGGAATAAATGGTTCATGATGCGGGTGGTGAGGCATTGGCACATGCTGCCCAGGAAAGTTGTGGCCACCTCATCCCTGGAAGTGCTCAAAGCCAAGTTGGATGAGGCTTTGCGCAACCTGATCCAGTGGAAGGTGAACCTGCCCATGGCAGGGGTGTAGAACTAGATGATCTTTAAGTTCCCTTCCAACACAAACCACTCTATGATTCTTGTAGTGAGCTGGAAGGTGACTGAGGCATGAAACCCAGAACAAGGCTGTGACCCTGGTGACAAACACAGCCTCTCACAAGCTTCTCCCACATGGCCAAGGAGGCCAGTAGCATCTTGGCTTGTATCAGAAACAGTGTGGCTAGCAGGACCAGGGAAGCCACTGCACCCCTGTACTCAACACTGGTGAGGCCAGTCCTTGAATCGTGTGTTTATTGGGCCCTTATAAGAAGGACATTGAGGTGCTGGAGCGTGTGTAAAGAGCAACAAAGCTGGTGAAAAGGCTGAAGAAAGTGTTACGAAGAACAGCTGAGGGAGCTGGATTTGTTTAGCCTAGAGAAGATGAGGCTGAGGTAAGACCTTATTGCTCTATACAGCTCCTGAAAGGAGGTTGTAGTGAGGCGGTTGTTGCTCTCTTCTCGCAGGTGATGGGTGACAGGACAAGAGCGAATGTCCTCAAGTTGCACCAAGGGAGGTTCAGATTGAACATTAGGAAAAGTTTCTTCACCGAAAGGGTTATTGGGCACTGGAAGAGGCTGCCCAGAGAGGTGGTTGAGTGACCATCCCTGGAGTATTTCAAAGGTGGGTAGATGAAATGCTCCGGGATATGGTGTAGCAGTGGACAGGTACAGCTAAACTCAACAATCTCAAAGCTCTTTCCCAACCAAGCGATTCTCTGAATACACGACCACCCGCCCCCAAAGGATCCCCAGCTCTTCCAGCCGCCCCTGCCCGCAAACAAGATGGCGGTGGGGGCGGCGCACGCCCGCCGGGGGCGGCGCTGCCGGGTGGCTGCATGGTGCCCGTGCTCCACCGCCCGTGCACAGAGGCCGCGCCGCGCCACGCCGGGGGAGCCGGCGGCCGCCTGCATGGTGGCGTAGCGCCCGCCCTGCCGGCTCCCCAGCGATGGCGAGCTACCTTCCCCCCTGCGTGATAGACGGAGGCACCGGGTGAGTGCGGGGGCAAGGGGGAGGTGGCGCTGCCTGTCCCCTTGCTGGAGGATGCGGGGGGCTCGGCCAGGGCCCTCGGTGGGGCGACCCTGCCCTGAGTCCCGGCTCGTCTCGGCTGTCGCCCCGGGAGTAGCGGGGTCCTTCTCCTCCTCCTTCTCCTCCTCCTTCTCCTCCTCGCCACGGGCAGGTCCTCTGCCTGCGGTGATGCTGCGTCTCCCTCTGCCCTTCCCTCCTTTTGGGTCCGGATTTTGTTCGTGCTGTCTGACTTGAAGCTATTGCGTAATGGAACTGCTAAAATTGGGGATGGCTTCATTAGAATGGCTGGTTGGAGAGAGGGGATGCAGCTTTGCCTGGGAGCTGTGAGCCAGCAGTCACTGTGGTTCAGAGGCAGGGGAGCTGTTCTGGCTGGGTTATGTCTTCTCCGTCCTGCTCGGCTCTGGGACCGCAGTGGCCTCCCTGAATTGTATCTGGCTGTGTCTCTTCTTGAACCTTCCCAGGTTTTGTCACCAGCCAGCAGCGAGGTGGGAGCTGGCAGCCTCACACTACTGGTATATCCTGATCATTGGGTCATCCCTTCTTTGCCCTTCTCAAACCAGTGTGAGAGTTATTCTACAGTGAACCAAACTGCAAGTTTTGGAACTCAAGTCTTTGTGAATTAAAATTAATCCAAATTGTGGAGGCTGTGCACAGGAAGCATTTTGCAAACAGGTCTTTCCTACCTGTCTGTGGCTAGAGAAGACACATTCATCATCTGATAGACTGGTTCCCTTAGGACTGGGAGATGTCAGCAGGAGCTTTAACAAAGATGATGCTGAATATGTGCTCTGCTCTTGCTGAGATCTTTCCTTTGGCCCAGTTATCAAAGGATCAGAATAGTTGGGGTTGAAAGGAACTTTTAAAGGTCATCTGGTTGTCATATGCTTTCCCTTCCCCCACATTAAGCAGGGACGTCTTCAACTCAAATCAGGTTGATCAGAGTTCCATCCAACCTGACCTTGAACACCTCCAGGAAGGGGACTTCTACCACCCCTCTGGGCAGCCTGTTCTAGTGTTTCACCACTGTCATTGTAAAATATTTATTCCTTATATCTAGTCTGAATCTGCCCTCTTTTAGTTTAAAACCATTACTTCTTGCTCTGTCGTAACAGACCCTAATAAAAACGTTTGTCCTCATCTTTTACGCCCCCTTTAAGTATAGCAAGGCCACAAATAAGGTCTACCCAGAGCCTTCTCTTTTCCAAGCTGTAGAATCCCAACTCCCTAAGCTTTCCTTCATAGGGGAGGTGTTCCCTCTCTCTGCTCATTTTTGTGGCCCTCCTCTGAACCTGCTCCCAACATGTCTATGATTTTCCGGTGCTTTTCTCTTATGAGCAGCTCTGAGGAGAGGAGACACTGGTGCATGAGTATGTTGTTTGGCCAATAACTTTACTTGCAAGGCTTCACTGTGATTGATTGCATCAATTTAGTGCAATAATAAACCTTTCCTCTGCAGTGAATTTTTGTTTATTTAATGCTTGGAAAATTACCTTTAAAACTGCAAAACCTGAGCCATCTTAAAGCAAACTGCAAACTTAACCAACAAAAAACCCAATCCCATTGATAACCAGAGGAAACACTTTCCAGTTATGTGGTATCACACTGCATTTGCCTGAAAAGGTGCTTTGTATTTTGAAACATGTTTTTATTCAGCTGTCACAAAACTTTTAGAAGTCTCTTATCCTGTTTCTCTTTATACCTTATCTTACCAGAAATCAGCTCTGTCCCCTCAGTGGGGAATGCTTCTGAGGTCACAGCTGGAAACTTTGGGAGTGAAATAGAGACCGAGTTCCATCTTGCATGTAGTTCTGCCTGTGCATTAGATACTCCTTGGTATGTTCCCAGGTTTCTTCTGTTTGTTTGCTGAATATATTTTAAATACCTGCTCTCCGTTGAACTGTTGGTGTTACAGGAATGTTACTTGATGGCTTTAAAGAACTTTTCAAGGAGATAAATGAGAGGTTGAGGTGAAGCCTTTAAAAAGGCTATGGTAAAAAGGACAAAATTCAGAAAATGTTTTAAAGGCATTGTCTGTCTCTTGCAGGTAACCTTCTTTGCTCTCAGTTTGTGGAGTGATTCCAGTGTTGCATTGCTAGTAGATATTCCTGGCTAACAGTTGTACAAAATAAATAAGGACAGAAAATGGTTTATTGTGTCATTTAGGGGAAATAATAGTTTAAGTACAATTTCTAAAATCTATTTAGTGTTTGCATGGGGAGAACTGATGGAGAGTGTGTGTGTATCAGTTTGTTTCAGGAAGAGTTCAGATAAGTCCCCAAATGAAGTGACTTCGCCTTTCCATGCCTCCAAATGATCTTAATTCACGTGAGACAATATGGTATCTCTGCTGATGGGACTTCTACTTGGCGTTGTTGCAGGGCACTGAAATGTGGAAGACTTTTCAGCAATGCGATTATTGAATTTGAAATAAGTTATTTTATGGAATTCAGGAAGAAATAAGAGTTTGAACCAAAGCAGCCAGAAGTAGTTGCTTGAGTCATTGATATGCAGTCTCTGGAATATTCCTCTGTGTGGGCTGAAAACCTTCTCATTGTTAGAATGAATCTACTTTGGGTTACCAGTTTCAAACAATTCATTCAAATAATTCATGGAAGGGCTTTCAGCTGAAAAACTTGGAAGAGCATAGCAGAAAGGAAAAGGTACATGCAGGCATGCACTGTGGAACGTTACATATATAAAATACACTGTTCTACTTACATCTCTGACACTGGATGAAGTGCTTTTCCCCTCTTTTTCATGTAAGGGGATTTAAGAAGTTTGTGGAAAGACAATTGTTATCTAGTGCGTAAGGAGCCTGGTTCAGTTTATAGCTGTTTGCAGCCATAGGCCTCAGTGCTGTAAAATGCTGGAATTTCTCAGAAAAAGCAAACAAGAAGTGCATAGAAAATAGGTACAGACCTTCAGTGAGAAACATATCATCACAGCAGGACAGGATAGCATTCCTATTGGATAGATGACTTGAGCTTTTTTTTTGGTCATAAACTGTGCATCTCTATTCATTGGTTTTGCAGAAAGCAGTAATAATTTGCTGTCGTCTTTTCCATTAGTATTTACAAACAACTTGTCCTACTTCAATTTAACTGCACTACATTTTCTTTGCATGAGGTTTTCCTTGTGATTAGTTTACATATGGCTATCGGTCTTTTTGTGGAGAAGGGCATGCTATTTTTAGTTTCTTAAAGCCACCAGCCTTTCTGGTGTTGCTGTTGTAAGTAGCTTTAAACTTCATAACTAGTTGTATAAACTGGCACTTAGCTGTGGGACATCAGAATGCTAGTAGGTGGGTGTGCGAAACAAAGATATCTTAAAATACCTCTCCTCTGTTCAGTGTGTATATTTGCAGACAGTGAGGAATACTTCTATTTTGGGTGTCTTTTACTGAAGTTAGTCTGTTTTGCTTTTAGTCAAGTAAAATTACTTTGGCAAAGTCTTATTGATGAGCTTAGAGTTAAATACTTGATTTTTGGAAAAGTGAGCTAGACTTTTCTTAAAACTTGAAGCTTAGGGTCTTTTTTGTTGTAGTTGCTGGGCTGTTAAAGATAGTTGGAACCTCAGAACATGTTATGTTTTCCCTGCTCTTCCTGTATTTCTGATGCTCAGTGAGCTGCTTTAGCCAAGTATTACCTCTGCTTCTTATATGTGAGACATGGAAACAGGCGTTAGTCTAATTACTCTTCTGGGTCTAAAGAGCCTGGCTTAATTAACTGGTGTTTATAATCACAGGCTTCAGACCTGTGAAGTGCTAGACTATCAAAAAAAAGCGATGGCTCTAATGCACATGTTATTCTTACAGTGGCTGCTAGTGCTCCTGGGTAAATTGAGCAGACATAATAGATTTTTCTGTTTGTTATTTCCTTCTTTATCTGTCCTTTCCTCATTCTTGTTCTATCATCACATCCTTCTGAATGTTAGAAGTGCTTTTCCACATCTTTATGAAGAACTTGTGCTGCAAGTTCCTTGGACATATTGGTAATACGGGTGATAGGGTCTATTTGCAGCAGGATGACATTGCAGGTGCTCTGGCAGTACTGTTAGTTATTTAGCATGTTAGCTGTCTGAGACAGTTACCTCCACAGAGGTTGTTTTTTGTTTGTTTACAGGACTTTCTTAAAGCATTTTACCATCTTCAGTAACTTCAAATCCTTCTTTTCAGGCCTTTTTTTCTGGATGTAACACATTGGCTTTTGATCCAGATGTTTGAAACTACAGAAATTGAGGAAATGCTAAAATGTTTGTAGCTGGGCTTTATCTTTTCCATACTTATCTGAAGAAAAACTGGATGTCTTTTATTTTGAGATGGATAAAGCAGCTGCCTGAGTTTGTGATATTAAATGCATAAATTATGTTGTTCTTATGCTCTAATAAGAATTTTCCAAAATGTATCTCTGCTTTTTAAAGTGGCTGAGGGAGCAGCATCTGCTTCCAAGCTTGGTCCATTTATACATCTTTGCAGTCATTTTTCTTAAGTTTTTCTGTCTTTCCATGGTAGAACCTCAGAAGAGAACAGCGTTAGGATGACCATTCCTCATGCAAAAGCTAAGGGAACTGATTTGTGTACTAACTAATCACTTGGCAAAAATAGTACCTAGGAGACAATGCTATTTTTAGAACCTTCTTGCTTCAACAATATATAATTTCCAGTGGTTATTTTTAAAAAATGAGTAGTCCCTCCAAATCCTCTTGCATGAAATGCCCTTAGTTTTTTGGATCAGTTTTCTACTAAGCTTTAGTGCAGCCTCCAGTATCCTATATTTTGGAGAGTTTCCAGTAGGTTCCTCTCTTACTGGCAATAAATCTACTATTTTTAATGAAATTAAGTTGAAATACTGATTAACTACACATTCCCTACAGCTGTCTCTGTAATTTACAGATCTCAAGATGCTGCATTACCATTAGTGTGCTAGGCTGTAACCCAGGAGAAAGAAAAACGTGTTTTAGATGCTTAAATATTCATTGGAGAAGGGACTGGAGACCAGTTAACCTCTCTAAGTGTTTAAGTCTGGAGCCTTTCAGGTCAATTAATATTTAAATATCTTGTATAAAAAGGAACAATCTCTGTAGGAGGTCCTGGAATTGGGTCACCCAAACACTTCTATGTACTCTTGGGTATGGCTCTGGAAGGTGGAATGTGTTTGGGTGCTGCTGGGCAGAAGGAAAATCTGGGACTGTCTGCCATGTCCAGAATAGGCTGCTGGATAAGGGAGGGCAGCACAACCAATTGCCAGTCTTCATTCTCTCCCTCAGTGGTTTTGAGAGTAGTTTGAGTTTCCCTTCCATCTGGTTTTGTCAAAACACCTGAGTTGTGGCCACTTCTTCAAGTCTGTCTCTTGTTTGACCCTAAATAGATGTTTGGGTTTTTTTAACAGCATTTTTTTGTGGTTCCTTGCTTCAACACTGAACAGACAACTTAGTTCTAGTATTAATCCTTCATGAATTAATAGCATGCAAGTGAAATATTTCCAGATGTTGTCTTCTGTGAGATGTGTTCTTTGAAGAGAACTATTTTCCACTGATACTGAGAAATAAGCTTATCTGATGGTTTTCATTTGGGTTAATTCAACTAGTGAAACATAAATGGGTAAAATATTGAGCTGTAGGTTTTTGGTGACTTTGAGCTATTCTGGCACAGAAATCTGATCCTTACTTGAGTGAGAAGATAAAGCTGTTGCAGGCTGATAGCCGAAGTTGACTTTTGGAGGGTGTTTTTAATACTATAAGTGGATGTGAGTTCAGCATGTGTGTGGAGGGGAAAGAGATGGCAAACCCAAGTCACCTCTCAGCCAGAATTTAGTTTAAGGAATGAGTTGTGGTTATATTGCAGGAACCTTTAGTTTTCATAGAATTGTTTGGTAGGAAAAGACATTTGAGTCTTGATCATTGAGTCCAATGGTACCTGTCCACTACTAAACCTTATCTCTAATTACCTCGACTACCTGTCTTATAAATGCCTCAACCTCATGGTGACTCAGCTGCTTCCCTGAGCAGCCTGTTCCAATTCCTGATAAACCTTTCAGAAAAGATATTTTTTCCTAATATGCAATGTAAACATTCCCTGGCACAACTTGAGACTGTTTCCTCTCATCCCTCTTACCTGGGAGAAGAGACCAGCACTCACCTCACTGCAACCTCCTTTCGGGGACAAAAGAAACTTAGAGCTAGGTCTCTTTAATCAAAAAACATTTTCCTTGGTCCTTACTATGTGCATTTGAGCAAATGACATTTCAGAGAGAGAAACAAAGAGGACGTAGCCTGTAATGCGTCTCAAATCCCAGTGTAACTCCTGTTGTTGCTTGTTATGTTTTAACAGTATTCCCTAGGTAGGCCTCATTCTAAAATGTGAAGAGACTGTGCAGTAATAATCATAAAAAGAATTCTTACTAGAAATGACTTTCCTTAACAAATCAGTTTAATTTAATGTCCTTATTATTTTTTTGAGAGCTGCATAAACACGCATAATCATTTTGGATTAGACTGAAAGCATATGCCCATATAATAATGATTAAAAATACAACAAACCCTTGCCCCTAAAATGCAGTCCTTGCCTTTTTAGCCTTGGGGAAAATGGCTTTTTAAACTATTATTTGAAGTCTTTTGAATGTGTATCTTTGAAGAGATGTTGAAAATATAATATTGAAATTCCAAGGTCATTGCTAATTCAGTTTTGATTTAATTCCTTTATCTAAGCAAACTGACTCTTAATGAGTTGTTTTATACCAAATACTCCATGAAGGGAAACTTGCTGTTTAAGCTGTTAATGAAGAATCAACCCTCATCTTTAGCAGTAGCATAATATTGTTTCCAAATATTGAGGGTAGGCTGTAGATAAAGACCCTACATTCGCTTTAGGACCTAGATTGTGATTGGTCATATTTAAGAATGCCACAGCTTTAGGTTTTCAGGGTAAAAATGGATATAATTAAAGCTAATTTCCCTCACATCATGTTATTTTTGCGCTTATATTTCACTCTAGTGACACTATTAGGGAGAGACTTCAGTGTCTTCAGTCTCTCGCTCCGTTTTGTTGGATTTTTCCTTTTATTTTGAAAACCACTTCTCAATTTCCACCCACCACCCCCTCAAGGAATTAGAGCTGTTTTTCATAGTCTGGGATGTTAATTGTTTCTGTGTACTGAAGACCTGAACTAGCTTGCAGCTGTACAAAGATTTTAGGCTTTATGTGAAAGTTCTGTTTCTTTTTTTTTCATCCCCAAGTTACCAGTTTCTTTTTTCTCTTGATCCTTTAGTTGTTAAAATAGATATTACATGTATATTGAAAGAGATGGCAATGCTATATACCATCTGCTGCCCATTTCTATAGCATTTTATCAATGCATGTTTGCTTTGCTTTACCACACATGGATACTTACTGTACCTGTGACAAATGAGTAGCTTATGCAAGGCATGAATGGGAATTTTATTGGGATTGCAGCTGCAATTCAGAACTGTGGTTTACACTTAAGATGTGGTATTTTTTTCTGTTTGACACTATTAAATAAGTATATAAAATCTAATGGTAACTTTGGTCATGGTAGCTTTCTGAAAGGTAAAAGCTGCATGTTTTTTTTTTTTTTGACCAAAGATGTGGCCTGCCCATCTTTTGGCGTAGCTGGTCTCTAAAGACAGAGAAGCAAGAGCTGAGTTTTCAGATTTTATAGTCCTGAAAAAAACATTACCAAAATTTATAAGCTGAAGGTGTCTGAAAAATAAGTAACACCTGAAATATTTACCACTTCAGAATTTTCTTCTCAGCAGGATGGCACCTGAAAGCATAACCCAGAAAAAGTTGATGTGTGTGATTGTTTGGCCATCACTTTAAGAAGTGTAGTGAATTGAAAGTTTTCGGGTTTTTTTTTGTTTTTTTTTTACACTCAAGTGCATCTACTGACCTCATGATTGCTCTTCTAGGTATACGAAACTTGGCTATGCAGGAAATACAGAACCTCAGTTCATTATCCCATCATGTGAGTAATTTTTTGTCCTTCCAGATTCTAATACGCACTGATAACATTGACCACTTTCCTGAATAAATGATGTGCTTTCCAACTTCCAGCTAAGCCTTCATGGTCTCATGTCCATCTGAGAAGTGACATTCGCTGTGTTTGCATCTTTGGCTAGAGTGTAGCTAAACAGAACTTGTTGTTTGCAGTTAGCTAGGTCTGTTGCTCATTAAATCAGCTCTTGGTTGCTATGACAAAGATGAAGAGAACTCCAGTCCAATTTCCTCTTTATCTCCATTATTTTTCTGCCAGAACTCTTGAGTAGACAGAATGCAATTTACGTCCCGTCTACCTGACACCATGGTTACTGCCTGGATAATCTGGGGAAGGCTTCCAATCAAATTAAGTACTGAAGTGCAGGTGGTGTCTGCCTTATTTACATTGTCTGGGACTGTAGACAGTTTATTATGCAAAAAAGTTGTTCCTATTAGAAAATGTTCTTTTTGGGTGTCTGTTTACCAATTAAAATATTTTTGCCCATTTAACATGCTTTCATTGAGCAGATTTACTCTTTGATTTTTTTTTTTTTTGTGTTAACTTATTTAAAATGTTATACCTTTCTGGTGTTCTTAATTATCATAGTGTAATAGAATGGTTTGGGTTAAAAGGGACCTTAAAGGTCATCTGGTTCCAACCCCTCCTACCATGCCATCATTTTAATAGTTTCTCTCAAATCCTGTATATGTACGTATTTACATCTAGAATGGCATCCATTATCTCATGATTATCTCTAGTTGTTGAACGCTGCCTTTTACTTTGTGTGAACTTTGGCAGTGAACTAGTTATTAATGCATCTAGACTGCCCTGTAGCTACTCACAGTAGAAGGTATAAAGGTAAGGAAATAATTAAGGTAATCAGAGGCCAAAGAGATGAAGTGCGGTGTGCTTATTACCAGATGTAGCTGCAGTACTGGTTATACTCTTACTATTTTCAGTATCGTAAAGAATTCAAACTTAAACCTCAGCTAAAGATTTAAATGTCTTATGTTAAAGAAGTGGTAGGAGTTTCCTGTGAATTTTTGTAAATCGAGTTTTATAAAACTATAAGCTTGTTTGGGGCTTGGATGTGTTTCTTAAAGCATTGTTTGTTTGTCAGTAAATTTTGGTGCTGATGGCATTTGGTGTGTTTCTGGGGTGATGCTTGTCCAGTCTGCATTTCTTACTATGTGTTTAGATCCTGATTTTGACCTATTAGAAGAAAACTGCGTATAAATAAGGATATGTTTTAAGAGTACTTGATTCCATTTTTATTTATAGCTTGCCCTAGATTTGTTTTTTTACTGTCTCATCTTGCCTATAGCAGCCATCATCTAATAATTTTAGTGATAGTTGCAGCCTGCTAATAGGAAGAATCAGCATCTCCAAAGATTTCTCTGTAGTGTTACAAGTTCATTTCTTCCCTCCCCACTTCTTGCTCTTCACCACCCAGGATAATGACTCCAACATTTATTTCTGAAGTATGTAGTTTATTTTCTTCTCCTCCTGTGCTCTTTCTCTTAATTCTTTGAGTTGAAACTCAGAAAATAAATTGTGTTGCTTACTGGCTTGAAGAGCATCTCCATTGCAATGCTGTATTTACACAGGTTTAGTGACTGCTGTGGTCTTGAACAGAATACGTTTTTAGGGTTTGCTGAGTTAGTATTTACACTAATGAGGGCTGCGTGATTAGTGAGAATGAACTCTTGCTATGTTGACTTGTCAGTATGTTGCTTACATAATTTCTCCTTTCTGGAAACTATACTTTCCACATCCTAATTTTTATTTCTGGAAAAGAATCCTTAAGTAAATAAATATTCTTCACTTGGTACTTAGCTGTTTAAATTTTGTTTTGATTTATTTGGGTTTTATTTTAAGGTATTGCAATCCGAGAATCAGCCAAAGTAGGTGACCAGGCTCAGAGGAGGGTAATGAAAGGTGTTGATGATCTGGACTTTTTCATAGGAGATGAAGCCATAGATAAACCTACGTATGCTACAAAGGTAAGCGTTGAGTATTTTTAGGAAGTGTTTCCGAAGTTTCACATTTTCATTATATAACATTCTGGGCCTTTTTTCATAGCCATTTAAAACACACATTTTCTTTGTTGTAAAGTACTTTTATTACTTCTTAAAACCTGCATAATTTAGTTTATGGCTTTACTAATTTTAAATGTCTGTTTTACAAGTGCTGTCCTGTGTGATTGGTGCTTGAGCTCTTTTGTAAATGTTCATTGATACAGTACAGCTGTTTAGTTTTCAAATTTATTAGCTACTAAAATAGTCATAAACACTAAACATTCAAATTCTTGCTAAAAGTTTATCCACTTAACCTGGCATATAAACTGCAGAATGTATTGGATAAGGTTGCTTCAGGGAATGTCAGAATTGTTTTGTGGAGGGCTGCCTTCAATGCAGCTTTTCTGTGAATCATATGTTACACACCCTAGTAAAAGACTTCTTGTACTTATGAAATGTTACTGCCTTATGAATTATGTAGAAAAAAATCATGTTTTATACATCCTACTGTATTACTTAAATGTCAGCTATGTTCTTAACATTGAACGGGATGTAAACATCATCACTGCCAAATATTTTGTTGAAAAATATATAGCCTATATGGTCTTTTATTTCTTTTTATAGATCAGGAGGCTTATTGAAGCCAACTATGATTCTCAGCTTTATAAATGATAAAAGTGATATGAGACTAAAATGCAGTGCCCCAATAGAGTAATAGCAGTATTAGGAATACAGTCTGGATTCTGGCTTCTAGTCCTGCAAAAGAGAACCACAATTTGAAATACCTTGAAAAAGAAGATAACTTCAAAAATTGCCTCTAAATTAAAATTAGAGTGGGGGACTTGTTAAGATAATCGTGAGATGAGATGTTTTCGTTCTTGCAGGAGATGGTAAGGGCTTGGGGACTTAGGCTGAATTCTAGGTTTATTTATCCTTGTGTGGTCTAGACTGTTGACTAGTTTTTGTTTCAGTGGCCTATACGACATGGTATTGTTGAAGACTGGGACCTCATGGAGAGGTTCATGGAACAGGTAATTTTTAAATACCTACGAGCTGAACCCGAGGATCACTATTTTTTAATGGTGAGTTAATGAAACTGGGTAAGAAAATATTTTTGTAAAAGCAAAACTAAATAATGTTCCAAGCACAAATAGCTGTGTTGGAGGATTTTGCTCTGTATATGTCTTATTTCTTTAGCAGCTGGCTGGGGGTGAGAGTAGGGGGAGAAGGAAAGTAAGCTGTAAAACTGCATTGTAACAAAATTCTGTTAGTTTTGTGATGAAAGCTACTGCAGGTTAGATTTCATTTTTTTAAAAGCTTCAGTCACTTTATTTAAACTAAATTCTGTTCAAAATTTTCTATTTTGAATACCCTGAGAATTTTTAAAGTTTTATTACCAGAAGTTTGATTGATGCACAAACCCGTAGGAGTGTACTGAGGTGCTTTTCTCTCTCTCTTTTTTTTTTTTTTCCCCCCCAGACAGAGCCTCCACTGAACACACCAGAAAACAGAGAATATCTTGCAGAAATCATGTTTGAATCATTTAATATACCAGGACTTTACATTGCTGTTCAGGTAAACGAAGTGAATGCATGCTTTGAAAGTACAGTATAGCTGCAGTATGTATAGTCTTCTGTATGCAAGTGTCTGTAGTGCTTGAAAGAGTAGGTTTTGAGATTGTAAATTAGCACATTTTGCCTGCTTCTAAATATAGACTCTCTCATATAGGCAGTGTTGGCCTTAGCTGCCTCTTGGACATCAAGGCAGGTTGGCGAACGTACTTTGACTGGAATTGTCATCGATAGTGGCGATGGAGTGACCCATGTAATTCCTGTGGTATGTGGCAGAATGCAATGTGGAGTTATCAATGGTTTGGACAAGTACATGGCTTGTTAACTGTAGGTTTAAATAAGAAGAGTCAAACTAAACTTTATTTTAATATTCGTTGTATTGCTTGGTTGTTTGAGATTTTTTTCCTCCCTTATAATTGTTTTGAAAAGTATGCAATTAATTTAACTTGCAAGCTCTATGAAGGTCACTGTAGGGAATTGTGAGGCCATATTTTAAAGCATATTTATATGTAAACTTTTGTCTTCTCTTTATGTGATGCCTCTGTTCTGTTCAATGTTTATGCTTATTGCTGGTTTGGATCTCCTGCACGCCACCAGTGTCTGACAAGAAATGTCCTAACATTTTTAATATCCTGCATTTGGATTGCTTAATACTGCTGAAACCATGTGCTTTTGGTATTATTTTATTGCATTTGAGAAGTTACTGAACTTTTACTTATGTGGAAAAACCTACATGCTTGTATAAATGCATGTTCACATGCATGGGCGATCTCAAACAGCTTAGTTACGGTAGGATGTTAAAAATACAGAATTATCTGTGCATGCTGACATCTGTTCTGTTTATGTCATTTGATGTATTTCTGAAGCATATAGTATGCTTGAATGGTCAGCTATTTTAGAAATGAAAATTTGATTCCAGCTAACTTTGTCTTGCATTTTGGTACCAACCTGGTCTTGTCAATATTTCCTTTATATGAGAAATGCTGGGGAAAACCAGCATTTACCGTATAAAACTCTGAAAAGTGTTAGAAAACCCAAAGACCAGTGGTTTTTTTTAAGTACACCCTGAAAAAAGTTTAGCAAATAGATTTCTTGATTTTATTGTGCTTATCATTAGATACCGCTTAAGCTTTTTGTCTGAGAAATTTAATAAATTTTACGCTTTTTCCTCTAATTTTTCATTCTCAAAGAGGACATGAGTGGCTTATTTATATTATATTTGCTTTTCAGATCATGCCTGAAAGGAACTATCTGACCAGACTTTGTCTTCTAATATGTGCAAGACTTTTTGTCTATTTCTTGTGCATATCTTAGATAATCAGCATCTGCTTATATGTGATAATCAAGGTCCTTTAAATAAAAATATATTGACTTTTTAGTGGATTGTACACTTTTAAAAATAATTTTACAATTCCAAGATTTTACTTTCAGTTGAGAATCAAAAGAAAGTACTATAGAAATGGATGGGGTTTTTTTCTGTTAATTATTGGGGAACATTAGATTTTTCCCTAAGTATTTTCTTTCCTCTCCTTCTACGTAGGCAGAAGGCTATGTTATTGGAAGCTGCATCAAACATATTCCTATTGCAGGTAGAGATATCACTTACTTTATTCAACAGCTCCTAAGGGAAAGGGAGGTGGGAATTCCTCCTGAACAATCTCTGGAGACAGCAAAAGCCATAAAGGTATGCTCTGGTTATTTCTTAATAAATAAGTAAAACTTTTTGAGCTAATTTTTTGCCTTTAACAAGTTGCCAGTGGCTCTTTTAAAAATGCAAATGTAGGTTGTGTATTGTAATTACACAGACCTCTGGTGGTTTATCCAATCAGGTGCGGGGGAAGGAGAAAGAAAATCTTCATGCTACACTGTTCAGAGCGAATAGATTCTGCAGATTAAGTTAGATTTTAAGGTTTAGATACTTGAAGTTTCCTTTAATAAAACAAAAATATGTAATGTCAATAGGGTGATTGCCTGGGTTTGAGACCATAAAGTTGTGATGTTTTCTTTTTGAGAAAGGCTGACCTAGATAAGTTAAGTGTGCAATTTAATTGAGAAAAAAAAAGCCATGTGTATTGTCTTGTAGGGTTCAGTCTTCAGGTTCCCCATCCCTGCAGGTGTTCAAGACTAGGCTGGGTGAGGCTTTGAGCAACCTGATCAGCGGAAGGTGTCCCTGTCCATGGCAGGGTGGTTGGAACAAGGTGATCTTTAAGGTCCCTTCCAACCCAAACTATTCTGTGATTCTATCATTCAGTAGTCATTTGGGTGACAATATCTGTTGTATATCCCAATCTGTAAGAATGAGCAGATACATTTGTTTTCTGATTGTGTTATACTTTAATTAATGATAGAATTATTATTTTGTCTATTTTTAATCGATGGTATTTCTTAACAGGAAAAATACTGTTACATTTGCCCTGATATAGTGAAAGAATTTGCCAAGTACGATGCAGATCCTCGAAAATGGATCAAACAGTATACTGGCATCAATGCAATCAACAAAACCAAGTTTGTTATAGATGTCGGTTATGAAAGGTTCCTTGGACCTGAAATTTTCTTTCACCCTGAGGTAAGAACAGGGACCAGTTATATGGAGTTACTGAAACGTTACTGTTTGAGAGGAGGAGGGGAAAGAGGTACTGTCATTTTTGGTGCCAGTGCGCCATCATGTGGAAGTTAGGGATGGCAAGTCTTCTGACTGCAATGTAACGTCTCAGATAACATGAGCACAGAAAAAAGTGAGTAGCGTTTCATCAATAATATTTTAGTTCCTGGACACTGGCTTTTTGTGTACTTCCTCTATACAGAACTGAGTCAGTTTGTAAAGTGTGGATTCTAAATTTGTCCTCGAAGGAAGTTCTCTGAAATCTGTGTTGCGGTGGTTATAAGTAACATGTACAGTTTTGGGAAACATCACAGTGCCTGGTCTGCCTGGTTTTTGGTAGTTAAGTTTGCATTAGCTTCAGGATATTGTGGGAGAGGAAAGAGTGAATTTTGAATATGCTACAGTATAGTGGAGGTGATCCTCTCCATTTTTATGCATTCTGTTGAATTTATTGCAGGCAACTGTGACCTATTTAAAAAAAAAAGTCAAGGTCCGTATTAGCACTGGTGAAGTTCCCTTTCTTGATGCTCTTCCTATTGGAAGGATATTAAAAACCATTGCGTTCTCATCTTTTGTCTAAATTCCAGCCTTAATGTCTTTATGGCCAGTTTATAACTATTTGATCACTAGACCTCTGGGCTAAATCATTTGTCCTCCCTGCTGTTTACCACTGTGATCTTACAGAGAGGCATTGAATCCCATGTCAGACATCATTTAAATTGCTCCTCTTTCTGTAGTCACTGCAATGGTTGTTCAGAACATGTTAAAGAACTAGTAATTTCTTGATAGTTTCTTGGCTTTGTATTGAAAAAAGAAAAAAAAACCTGAATTGTCTTTCTAGACAAAAAAAAAATCACACTCTATGTACTATATCCAAAGAGAATTTCTTGCTGGACTTCATTAACTCCTCATTTAAAAGGGTATTGTGTTAGCTAGGTAAAAGCTACCTTTGGTAAAGCTGTCTTGTAACCTTTCTCAGTTTTCAGTTTATCTCCATGTTAGAAACTTTGTTCTGAAATCTTCAATACTGTTGAAGTTAGGCTTTGGGTTTTGTAGTTATCCAGAGTATTTCTCTGTCTTTTACGCTAGGTATTTTTCTTTCTGTTCACCAGCATTATGGTATTTGATAGTACTTTCCTGGGAGCATATTATACTCTACTTTGGGTGGCATAAGTCTCATTTCTACTTATTCTTTTTGCCCTATTGTGTTATCGGTATCTTTATGGAGAGCTTGGGTGAAGATTTTGTGCTGTAGTTCATTCTGATCAGAACTGTCTGTGTGAAGCAACGCCACTGCTTTATTTTAATGTATGTGGCTTCATGTTTTAGCTTCTTGCATGATTAAATCTTACTGTGGAAACTAGTTTGAATTCTCTGAGATCATCTTCATTCTTACGGCTCCTGATCTCCAAAGCAGCTTTCAATTCAACATATACTTGCTGTGTTTTGGCTTTTGTTATTTATTCAGTTAGAGAGTTCATCTTGTTTAGGATGTAAAACCCAAATAGTTTCTGCGTCCTTGGGGAAGTTTGAAACTCATGTCATAATATGTCCATAATAATATATTAATATGTATTTGTTGATAATTTAATTTCTTAAAGTTTAATCTGTTGAAGGCAAAACCGAAGCTGTGAACTATTCTTTCTTCTTTTTAAAAAAAATTGTTAAATTTTAAGTGGAAAAATCGCTACTAGTTCAAGTTTGTTTCCTGACATTAACAACTTTGACTCTCTAGTATTTATAAAAGTAGAAATTTATTTTAGCACTGTACTTATGTTTGCATTGATTGGGACTTTCGCTTAGGAGTATTTATGCCCTTCTGACTATTGGAGATTCTGTATGCCTAGAAAAAAAATATCTTGACTTTTGAGGGGGAATTTAACATAAATATTCTAATAGGGTTGAAAATTTCTTGCAGGGGAACATTCTGATTTGCACACTTTATCTTTTTGATTTCACTTAAAAGGAAAGACAGGACCATGTTGCACCATAATGGTAGTTTAATCAGGAGGACTCAGTCATGCCACGTGCAATAGTAGTTCCATAGTGCATAAATTATCAACAGAGTATTTATGACCAAGGAATAGAATCTGAAGTTTTCTGCAGAAAAAGGAATTCTCATTTCCCTTGTACAGAAATGGGTTCATTATACTGTAGAATAAGTGGTGAGCAGGGGTGATACTAACTTTGATTCCCACCTGCCCTCTTTAAAAGTGCTATTACAAAAACTCTTTACAGTCTCACTTCTGACTTTTTGTTTATCTGTTCTGAGGTTGAAGAATCTCATGCCTGTTGTATTGCATTACAGTTTGCTAATCCCGACTTTATGGAATCCATTTCGGATGTAGTTGATGAAGTTATACAGAACTGTCCCATTGATGTCCGCCGTCCATTATATAAGGTACGGTCTTTTTGTTGTAAGATTAACTTAATTTGAAGACTAAATATCAACACCATCATCATGAAGCACATACATCGTTACCACTTTCCCCATTATAAGAAATAAGGTTCAAGTTAAACAAAGTGCCACTCCTGAATGAAGGGTACTTGACATTTGGTGCTTTTTCTTTCCTAAAGGTTATCCGTGTCAGTGGCTTGATCCATAGGTGAGTATTGTCTCTGAGGAACTGAGACAGAGAGCTGTCAGTTGTATCTCACATTGGTAATATGAGTTGTTGTGGTTGAAGGTCTTTGACTTTTCCCCATTTTAGGGGTTATGGCATGGTCTCAACCCTCTTGCTACCCTCTGCCCACTGCTTTCTTATGCACTTGTTTCAAATACATAGATTTTTCTTCATGGTGTTGACTTGTGTCTGCCCACTGACTGCAGTTTTAACCAGGTATTGAACCGCATATTAAAGTACATGAAGACTTAAAAGTCTTTTAGGAGACAATAATTAGGCCTGCTTAAACTTGGGTGGCCTACTTGCCCTGGGTGTAGTCCACAAGGTACATTCAGTCACTGATTCCTTAATAAACTAAAAGGAAGGTACTGACAGGCATAGCCTATGGCAAGCTCTTTCTGTATTGGCAGATTCTCTGCTGGTTGGTGTTTTTCTCCTTGTGCAGCAGCAGTGCACTACTGGAAATAACTGCATAAAGTAATAGCATGGAGAGGTTTGCTTGTTCACGTAAAAGGTGGTAATTTTATTCATTTATTAGGATAGCTGGAACTTCACAGTCAAGTTGTATCTCAGGGTCATTTATCACTATTAAAACTCTGCAGTTGTTTTACTTATTTAGTAAACATACTCTGTAAGCTACAATGAGATTAAGTGTTACACAAATACCTATTGAATATAATGATAGATGTAGTTATTAATGCTAATGGTTGCTATCTTCTTTAAGCAAGGTCAGTGGAGAGGGAATCACAGAATCAC